>PVKV010041192.1:0-11646 GCA_004027835.1 Alouatta palliata | reverse complement strand
AGTGCAATGGCGCAATCTCGGCTCACCGCAACCTCCGCCTCCTGGGTTCAAGCAATTTTCCTGCCTCAGCCTCCCGAGTAGCTGGGACTACAGGCACGTGCCACCATGCCCAGCTAATTTTTGTATTTTTAGTAGAGACGGGGTTTCACCATGTTGACCAGGCTGGTCTCGATCTCTTGACCTCGTGATCCACCCGCCTCGGCCTCCCAAAGTGCTGGGATTACAGGCGTGAGCCACCGCGCCCGGCCGGAAATACTTTTCTTAAAAAGAAAAAAGACATAAAACTAACACTTCAGTGGCTCATGCCTATAATTCTAGCACTTTGGGAGGCTGAGGTGGGTGGATCACCTAAGTCAGGAGTTCAAGACCAGCCTGAGCAACATGGTAAAACCCCATCTCTACTAAAAACACAAAAATTAGCTGGGCATGGTGGCAGTCGCCTGTAATCCCAGCTACTTGGGAGGCTGAGGCAGAATTGCTTGAACCTGAGAGGCAGAGGTTGCAATGAGCTGAGATTGCACCATTGCACTCCAGCCTGGGTGACAGACTTCATTACCTCTGAATGGAGTGGCATTAAAAAATGTTTTAATAAATAAATAAAAATGATTCAACACTTCAAACTACGGGCACATGAAACCTTGATAAAAATAAAAACAAATTTAAAAATCTATTACTAGGTCAGCATGTTGAGAGACTTTAAAGGAGTTTTTAAGTATTTTTAAAATCTCAAATTTATAGAAGTCTTGGAATTAAAGTACAAAGAACTTTTGTTTTGCTGAATAATTTGAAAGTTCCTGACCTGACTCCTTATAACCCCTAAATACTATGTGTCTTCTATAAACAAGGACTGTCTCCTATAAAATTTTAATATAGCTAGCAAAATCAGGAAATCAACATTAATCCATTTCTACCATCCATCCAACAGACGTATTCAAGTTTTGCCAAGTCAGGATCCAGTTCAGCATCACCACTGAATTTATTTCTCATGTCTCTTTCATCTGAAGTCTGGAACAAATTCTTCAGTCTTTCCTTGACTTTCATGACCTTTACATTTCTATTACAGGCCAACTATTTTGTAGAATTTTTCTTAATTTGAATTTTTTGCTTTAGGATGAGATTCCAATTATGTATTATTGGCAGGAACATCATAGAAGTGATGCTGTGTTCTTCTTGCTGGACTATCAGGAGACACACTATTGCAATTTGTCCTATTACTGATGATGTTCATTTTTGTTACTTGATTAAACTGGTACCTGCCAGATTTTTCCACTGTGAAGTGACTTCCTTTTGTAACTAATAAATATTTCGTGAAGAGCTGCTTCGAAATTACATAAATATCTGTTGATTAGAAAACACATCAAAATTATTCTATGAATTGATTAATACTTCTAAATTAATTTACATGTTATCAATGACAATCAGATCCATATACATTTACAAAAAAGTTGCAAGTGTGTGTACGCAACAAGTTGTTGACTTAGGCAATGTGTGGAATGTTCTGGATTCCTAGACCCTGGACAGTAGCTCCAAGACAGTTTTGAACCTTCAAGTAAGACAAACTTGGTTTTGATTTGTACACTTACAAGTTATGGATGGTAGATTCTTTGTTGGAGAAAATGGCAGCAATTCTCACTCCCTGTATCCACCCTTTGGTCGTCCGCTCCCTACTGGCTGGCTATGCCCTTGTGACCTGCTTTGGCCAATGGGAGAATAGCAAATATGACATAAGTGAGACATGGAAGGTTCTTTTATTTTATTTTATTTTATTTTATTTTATTTTATTTTATTTTATTTTTTGGAGACGGGGGTTTCACCATGTTGGTCAGGCTGGTCTTGAACTCCTGACCTCAGGTGATCCACCCTCCTCGGCCTCTCAAAGTGCTGGGATTACAGGCGTGAGCCACCACGCCCTGCCCCAGAAAGTTCTTGTGTTGCTGCCTTTATGCTGCTTTTGGAACTCAACCCCTGTGTTCAAGTTCTGCTGGATAATGAGACTTGTGGTCGTATCCCCATCACCCAGCTGATGATGAGTTCCTCTTGTCCCTCAGATATGAGGCCCCTTGGCCATCCAGCCCCTACACAATTGTTGAGAAACAAATGTTAGCTGTCTGAAATCATAAATAGTTGGGTAGCTTATGATGCAGCAAAAACTAACTTACATACCACATGACCTCATGTGAGTTTCTTCATTTCTCTGAACCTCAGCTTTCTCACCTACAGGATGGAGATAAGGCAATCACCCTTGCTATTATGAGGATTAAATGAGAAAATATATGGGAAGTGCTTGGCATAGCATGAATATTCAACGTATATGGTAATTTTAAAAACCTCTATATTATTCCCTTTGAATTAAAATTTTAATTAAAACACAAGAAAATAAAAACCTCTGCTGGCTGGACTAGGGGCAGCCCTCAGTCTAGATGCATTACTTTAGTACTTTTGATAGCAGCAGGAGGCCGGGAGCGGTGGCTCACGCCTGTAATCCTAGCACTTTGGGAGGCCGAGGTGGGTGGATCACCTTAGTTCAGGAGTTCAAGACCAGCCTGGCCATCATGGTGAAACCCCATCTTTTAAAAAATTTAAAAAAAAAAAAAGATAGCAGGAGGCAGACAAACCCCTAGGCAGATAGCAGTGTGTCCCCAGTGAAACCCAACTTTGAAACCAAAGGCAGTTTAAAACCTGAAAGCTAAGCTACAAGTCTTGGATAAATCCACAGAGAGAACCTCTCTTCCTGTTTGGTGCACTTTCCTCTGCCTGATCCCCACCCTTCACCTATTTTACATATACCTACCCTTCCTTAATTGGTTTTCTTTTTTTCTTTTTTTTTTTTTTTTTTGAGATGGAGCTTCACCATGTTGCCCGGGCTGGAGTGCAGTGGCATGATCTCAGCTCACTGCAACCTCTACCTCCCAAGTGATTCTCCTGCCTCAGTCTCCTGAGTAGCTGGGATTACAGCCACATGCCACGACGCCCGACTAATGTTTTGTATTTTTTGGTAGAGACAGGGTTTCACCATGTTGGTCAGGCTGGTCTTGAACTCCTGACCTCATGATCCACCTGCCTCAGCCTCCCAAAATGCTGGAATTACAGGTGTGAGCCCCCGCACCCTGCCCCCAATTGGTTTTCTACACTGTCATGTCCACCTTTAAATGGTGCCTTTGTTTTAGGCTTTTTAGCATATTCATAAACCAATCAGCATGCACTCCCCACTTCTGAGCCCATAAAAGCCCCAGACCCAGCCACACTGGGAGAGAGACTACCTGACTTCAGGTCAGTGACCACCCTCACATCCCCTCTCTGCTGAGAGCTGTTTCATTGCTTCATAAATCTCTTTTCCACCCTTCTCACCCTTCCAGTGTCAGAGAAGCATATGAAGAAGGCAGTAACACCATAGCTCTCCATACTTCCTTCACCACTGTCTGCACCCAGCAGCAGCCCCTTGCCATGAGAAGCAGTGGCAGGGCCAGGCCAGCCAGGGAACCTCCAGAGGGAGCAGGGCAACGGGACTGACAGAGTTGTTAACACACCCCAGTTCATTGTTAACATGGCCCTGTTTGTCAGACTGTTGACAGCAGAACTAAAAGGGCTGTTAGCATGGTTGTAACACCCTCTCTGGGGCTTCGGAGTCGAGGGCTTCCCTGTTTGGGCACCACCAAGTTCCCTTCGTCTGGATGCCAGAGTTCACCTCAGGAGCTGCTTTTGACAGGCCTGATCCAGCTGCAAGCCCTGAAGGAAACTGATATATATATTTACAAAAACTATATATATAGTTTTTGTAAATATATATAGTTTTATAAATATATATATAGTTTTTATTTAAAATATATATATATATAGTTTTTATTTAAAATATATATATATATATATATATATATATATATATATATATGGTTTTTGTTTTGTTTTGTTTTTGTAGAGAGGGTTGTTTCCCCTACGTTACCCAGACTAGTCTCAAACTCCTGGGATCTGGACTCTGGGCTCAAGCGATTTTTGGTCTCCCAACCCCAAAGTGCTGGGATTACAGGCATGAGCCACTGCCCCTGGCACTCTACAAAAAAAAAAAAAAATTAATTAGCTGATCATGGTGGCTTATGCCTGTAGTCCCAGCTACCTAAGAAGCTGAGGCTCATGCCTGTAAGCCTAGCACTTTGGGAGGCCGAGGTGGGTGGATCACCTGAGGTCAGGAGTTCAAAACCAGCCTGGCCATCATGGTGAAACCCCATCTTTAAAAAAAAAAAAAAAAAAGAAGCTGAGGTGGAAGGATCACATGAAGCCAGGAGGTTGAGAAACTATGATTGTGCCACTGCACTCCAGCCTGGATGACAGAGCAAGACCCTGTCTCAAAAAATAACAAAAATAAAAAGGAGACTGGGTATGGTGGCTCACGCCTGTAATCCCAACACTTTGAGAGGCTGAGGCAGGTGGATCACCTGAGGTCAGATATTCAAGACCAGCCTGGCCTACATGGTAAAACCCCATTTCTACTAAAAACACAAAAATTAGCCAGGCGTGGTGGTGGGCGCCTGTAATCCCAGCTAAGAAAAAATCACTTGAACTAAGGAGGTGGAGGTTGCAGTGATCCAAGATTGTGACTGCACTCCAGCCTGGGCGACAGATTGAGACTCCTTCTCAATAAAAACATAAAAAGGAAAGGCCAGGTGAGGTGGCTCATGCCTGTAATGCCATCACTTTGGGAGACCAAGGCGGGCAGATCCCCTGAGGTCAGGAATTAGAGACCAGTCTGGCCAACATGGTGAAACCCCGTCTCTACTGAAAATACAACAATTAGCTGGGACGTGGTGGTCATGCCTGTAATCCCAGTTACATGGGAGGCTGAGGCAGGAGAATCGCTTGAACTCTGGAGGTGGAGGTTGCAGTGAGCAGAACACTACACTCCAGCCAGAGTGACAGAGGGAGATTCCATCTCAAAAAATAAAAAATAAAATAAAAGGGAAAAAGGCAGGTTTCATATTAAAATGGAGAGCATGAGGGCAGAGCCGTACTGGAATCATCACTTATCTGGAGCACTGTTGATCTGGTTGTTACTGGTGTTGGACCCACACACCTAGTGGATGAAGCAAGATTACACTATCTTCTGCTCCTAAAACCCACTTATTATTTTCTCCTCAGCTAGAGGATGTGTCAGATATTACACTAATAAGCACAGATACTACCTTTGATCTTGGGTAGAAGCAATAAATTGCATTCTGGATTTAAAATCTTTAGTCTTTCTATAGGTAAAATAAAATTTCATTTGCAAAACTTATTTACTCCTATGGGTTTGAGGACACAGCCACTGATTGGTAAAGTGTGGTGTTTTTGAGACTTTCTTCTGCTGTTGGTGGAGGTGGGTTTATATCATCCTTGGGTACGTTAGGAAAAGATTAAAGGAGATGGGGAAATGAGTTGCTCATTGAGGAAAGAACAGTCAGGGAAATCTAACTGCATACTTCTTTTTCAAAAGAAAAGCTGCCTAGCAGCCTCACTTCATCTGTTATAAATCAGGACAGGACAGGCATGGTGGCTCAAGCCTGTAATCCTAGTGAGGGAGGAGACCCTTAATCACCCTTAAGCATCTAAGACCATCCCCCCTTTGAGACGGAGTCTTGCTCTTTCACTAGGCTGGATTGCAGTGGCACGATCTCGGCTCACTGCAACCTCCATCTCCCAGATTCAAGTGATTCCCCTGCCTCAGCCTCCTGAGTAGCTGGGACTATCGGCACTCACCACCACACCCGGCTAATTTTTTGTATTTTAGTAGAGACGGGGTTTCACCATGGCCAGGATGGTCTCCATCTCCTGACCTTACGATCTGCCCACCTTGGCCTCCCAAAGTGCTGGGATTACAGGCATGAGACACTGCACCCAGCCCACACTGCATTTCAACAGAAGTAAAGGCTGACAGACCGGGCAGCACCCTAATTGCCCTCCTATAGATCGCAGGCATGGTGTGGAAGAATCTTTCTGGAAGGCATTGTTTTTACTTAAGATCAACCCCCACCTAAGTCACTATACCCCAGGCCTACTCCTAAGCCCAAAACCCTTTCACACGTAAATTCTAGAGTTGCAAGACCAAGACCCTTTCACATGCAATTTCTAAAACTGTAAACCCAAGACCCTTCACATGTAGTATCTAGAGTTGTAAGCCTATATAAAGGTAGAGGTTTCCTTCGTTAAACGAGCTTGGCTGTTAGGCAACTATGCCACCTTGCTCTCGGCTGAATAAATCACCCCTTCCTTCCCAGTTCAGTGTTCGAGAGTTCTGTTTGTCAAGGCCACTCCTGCTATACTAGCACTTTCACAGGTGGATGCGTGCAGATCACTTGAGCCCAGGAGTTCGAAACCAGCCTGGACAACATGGCAAAACCCTGTCTCTAGAAAAAAAAATGCAAAAACCTAGCCAGGTATGGTGGTGTGCACCTGTAGTCCCAGCTACTTGGGAGACTGAGGTAGGAGGATCACTTGAGCCTAGGGAGGCTGAGGCTGCAGTGGGCTGTTACAGCTCCACTGCACTCCAGCCTGGGTGATAGAGGCAGACCTTGTCTCAAAAATAAATAAATGAATAAATAAATAATAAAACCAGGACAAGGGAGTTTTGTACCCTGGTACCCCCAAAATAAATGTTGAAATGGGAAGTATGCAGTATTTGTTCCCCTTTGTGGGCCAAGCAAGCATGGGCTTTACTTAGTTATTGGAACTTTAGGCCCTTCAGGGTAAAACTGCAGACACAGGAGCAGCTTAGGGACAAGAGAGAGCTATGGAAATAATGGATAAAATGAGCAAGAAAGTGATCTCTTTAGCATATAAATGCTCCACACCAAGGTTTATTCCCGGGCTGGAAGAGCCTTAAGGAGTGTGGGTGGGGCAGCGCTTGTGTGCATGCCTGTGGCACACACCTGTGGTCCCGGCTACTCAGGAGGCTGAGGTGGGAGGATCACTGGAGCCTGGCAAGTTGAGGCTTCAGTGAGCAGTGATCACGCCACTGCATTCCAGCCTGGGTGACAAAGTAAGACCCTGTCTCAAAATAAAAATTTTTTAAATGAAATTACATCTGACATAAATCAAACCCACAAATTGCACAAGCATTATATGTGGCATTGGGCTTAAAATGTGTGACCTTTTAAGATTCTGTGACTAGGAAAAGTTTGGTGGACAAAGTCCGTCTTCTGGGAACATAAAAGAATAAAGCATGCTCATATAAATGGAGGCATAAGCCACATTCATATATTGAAAGTTGTAACGTTGGAAAGATGTCAGTTCTCCTCAAGTTAGCCTACAGATGCAGTTTAGCCCCAAGCAAAAGTACAAGTGTTTTCAAAAATTGATGAGCCAGATTTAAAGTTTATATATAAACAAAATGCCAAGAGAAATCCATACACATACTTGAATACAGAAAGACTGAATAGGGAGATGACTTGCTCTAGCAAATATAAAGATTTCTCATGAAACTATAGCAATGAAGACAGAAAGGTACTGGTGCAAAGATATGACAGAATACAGAAACCAGAAGCAGAACCATGAGCAAATGGACATTTGTTAAATAACAAAGTCAGATCTGTTTGCAGTTCATCAGCGTGATGATTGGGTTTCCATACTCATGTGTGGGATGTGCCTCCCTCAAACCTTGTAAGGTCTGCCTGTTAGCAGTCCGATGTGAGAAAAAAATAACAAAGAACTTCAGAGCAGTGAGGAAGTCAAACTTCAATAAATGGTGTTGGAAAAGTATGGTATGTGATAATGTGAGATAGATATTTGGTCTTCTTCCCCTTTCCTGGCATACAACTCCTACAATCCTTAGAATCTCCAAAGTGATATATTTGTGTGCTAATGAGTTGACTGATGGCTGGCAGCTCCTAGGTGGCTTCAGAAGGGGGCTGGTCACTGTAAAGACCAAGGCAGGATTAGAGGAGTAGGATTTTTGGCTCCACCCCTCAACCTCCAGGTAGGGGAGAGGGGCTGAAGGCTAAGTTGATCACCAATGGCCAGTGGTTTAATCAATCATGCCTATGTAGTGAAGCCTCCATAAAAACCCAAAAGGACAGGGTTTATATGAGCTTGTGGACAGCTGAACACATGGAGGTTCCTGTAGGGTGGCACACCAGGGAGGAGCTTGGGGAGGACCTGGAAGCTTCGCCCCTTCCCCCATATCTCACCCTATGCGTCTCTTCATCTAGTGTTCATAGATATCCTTTCTAATATACTTTATAATAAACTAGCAACTATAAGTAAGTGTTTTCCTGAGTTCTGTGGGCCACTCTAACAAATTAACTGAACCTAAGGAGGAGGTCCTGGGAACCCTAATTCATAGCTGGTTGATCAGAGGCACAAGTAAAACAGCCTGGGGCGTGCAACTGGTCTCCGAAGTGGGGGTGGGGGCAGGGGCAGTCTTGGGGACTGAGTCCTCAACCTGTGGGATCTGACGCCATCTCTAGGTTGAAAGTGTGAGAACTGATTTCAATTAGAGGGCACCTGCTGGTGTCAGCTGCAGAATTGATTGTTTGCTTGGTGTGTAGGGGAAAAACCATACGTTTGGTCACAGAAGTCTTCTGATTGTTGAGAAAATAGAAAAAACACAAACCCTTTGGGTTCCCCCCACCATATCGTCAAACAAATAAAGTAGGATGCCTGCCTCACAGCTTGCACAAAAATCAATTCCAGTTGAATTATGTATTTATGAAGATTTTATTTTTTATTTTTTTATTTTTTTGAGACAGTCTCACTCTGTCACCCAGGCTGGAGTGCAGTGGCACAATCTCAGCTCACTGCAACCTCCGCCCACCAGGTTAAAGCAATTCTCCTCCCTCAGCCTCCCAAGTAGCTGGAATCACAGGTGTGCACCATGACACCCAGCTAATTTTTATATTTTTAGTAGAGACGGGGTTTTGCCATGTTGGCAAGGCTGGTCTGGAACTCCTGGCCTCAAGCAATCTTTCCTCCTCAGCCTCCCAAAATGTCGGGATTATAGGTGTGAGCCACCTCACACCATGAAGCTTTTTTTTTTTTTTTTTTTGAGATGGAGTCTCGCTCTGTCGTCCAGGCTGGCATGCAGTGGCAAAATTTCGGCTCACTGAACCTCCATCTCCTGGGTTCAAGCGATTCTTCTGCATCAGCCTCCCAAGTAGCTGGAACTACAGGCATATGTCACCATGCCCAGCTAATTTTTTTTTTGTATTTATAATAGAGACGGGGTTTGGCCAGGCTGATCTTGAACTCCTGACCTCAAGTGATTCTCCCACCTTGGCCTTTCATAATGCTGGGATTACAGGTGTAAGTCATTGTGCGGGCCCACTATGAAGCTTTTATAAGGCATCATAAGATAATATGTTTATGATCTATGGCAATGTTTCTGAAACGTGAGGACTTCCGGCAATGTCTGAAGACATTCTTGGTTGTCACAACTGAGGGAAGGGAGTTGCCACTGGTATCTAGTGGTAGAGGCCAGGGACACTGCTAAACATGCCATAATGCACAGGACAGCTCCTCTCAACAAAGAATTATATCACTCAAAATGTCTACACTGCCACATGGAGAAGCCCCAGTCTAGGATTAGGAAAATATATCTTAAACATGATATTAAAAAGCACTAACCCTGTAAGTGTGATTGCTATGTTTGACAACATTAAAATTAAGAATGTTCACCACAAGATACCACCACCCAGGGAATGAATGGGCAACACACAGAGCCGGCAGAGGGCTCAGTCGTAGAAGATAGATAAGGAAAAATGGCCGGGCCGGTGGCTCACACCTGTAATCCCAGCACTTAGCAGGGCTGAGGTGAGTGGACCACTTGAGGCCAGGAGTTTGAGACCAGACTGGCCAACATGGCGAAACCCCTT
Source organism: Alouatta palliata (assembly GCA_004027835.1). NCBI lineage: Eukaryota > Metazoa > Chordata > Mammalia > Primates > Atelidae > Alouatta > Alouatta palliata. Next base: position 1,810 of record PVKV010041192.1, on the reverse strand, counting down.
CTCTACTAAAAATACAAAAAATTACCTGGGCATGGTGGCGGGCACCTGTAATCCCAGCTACTCGGAAGGCTGAGGCAGAATTGCTTGAACCCGGGAGGTGGAGGCTGCAGTGAACCAAGATCACACCACTGCACTCCAGCCTGGACAACAAGAGCAAAATTCTGTCTCAAAAAAAAAAAAAAAGATATTAACCTCTTTTGAAAAAACTTTAGTATTACTATGTCTGGTAAAGCTGAATATACCATGCTGTGTAGCACAGAAATCCCACTCCTAGGTAAACACTCTGTAGTAATGCAAGTTTATGTGTGTCAGGAAGTATATACAAGAATATTCATGACAGTGTTGTTTAAAATGGCCTGGACTGGGGACAATCACAATGCCCTTGAACAGATCAATAATCTGTTAGTATCCATCTATCTATCTATCTATATACACACACACATATATACATAATGCACACATACATAGTCTATGAAATATATATATATATTTTAAGAATAGAATACCATATAGCTATGAAAATGAACGTGGTAAAATTCAGAAATACACTGTACAAAAAAGTGCAGTGTACAATTCCATTTATATAAAGTACAATCCAAAAAACAGGCAAAACTATAGCATTTCGAGACTTACATGTAAGTAATAAACTATCCAGAAAAGCAACGATGAGATTCCCCTAAAAGACACAGGCTAGTGGGAGGCAAAGGGACAGTGAAGGTTAGGAGGGGAAGGAGACACATCTGGCATGTGGCTTAGTTCTGTTTACTGACCTGAATGGTGGTTGGATGGACTTTGCCTTAGTGATAAACCATTGTGCTGTAGATTTTTATTTTGTGCACATTTCTGCATGTATGCTGTATTTCACAAATTAAGAATTGGCGTTTTATTAAATTTTTTTCAAGATAAACTCCTCAAGGCCGGGCGCGGTGGCTCACGCCTGTAATCCCAGCACTTTGGGAGGCCGAGGCGGGCGGATCACGAGGTCAAGAGATCGAGACCATCCTGGTCAACATGGTGAAACCCCGTCTCTACTAAAAATACAAAAAAATTAGCTGGGCCTGGTGGCGCGCGCCTGTAGTCTCAGCTACCCGGGAGGCTGAGGCAGGAGAATTGCTTGAACCCAGGCGGCGGAGGTTGTAGTGAGCCGAGGTCGCGCCATTGCACTCCAGCCTGGCACCTGGTGACTGAGGGAGACTCTGTCTCAAAAAAAAAAAGAAAAAAAAAAAAACTCTTCAGACAGGATTTAATAACACTGATTAGGTTAGAGGCTGATTGCTTTCCAAGGCGATTAACTTGGGTGTTCCTAAATCACTTTAGTGTGGCTGATTGGATTTGTTTCTCCGAGAGTGGAGCTGTAGGATGAGCGGGCCTGAAACCAAAGAGGCGGGGCGAAAGAGGAGGTGTGGCTTCCTAATTCCTGGGACGGGTGAGCAGCGAGGAAGCTGGGATTATTCTCCTGAAGTCAGAGTAAAGCATCCTCCACTGTGCTAGGGCTCCTAACTTCCTTCTGCGTTCTAACCAGGTGGGCCTCTGCACTCTGTGGGGCCCGCAGGACCTCTACTTACACGACCCCAACGACTTCTAGTCTAAAGGAGGTGAGGGTTCCATCTTTTTTGTGGAAATTTCTCTCAGTAAACTAATGCATGGCAGTGATTCCAGGTAAGAAGTGAACTAGATGTTTTTCTTTTGTGCTGACGTTTGGCAGCGTTTGGATGGCTGGTTGTTAAGGAAGACGGCTGAGGGGCAAATGAGAGGAGGCTGTGTGGAAAGCACGGCTGAAGTGGTAGGACTTCTTAGATCTGGGGTTCTT
>PVKV010041191.1:0-11640 GCA_004027835.1 Alouatta palliata | reverse complement strand
CTGGAGTGCAATGGCGCGATCTCGGCTCACCGCAACCTCCGCCTCCTGGGTTCAAGCAATTCTCCTGCCTCAGCCTCCCGAGTAGCTGGGACTACAGGCACGTGCCACCATGCCCAGCTAATTTTTGTATTTTTAGTAGAGACGGGGTGTCACCATGTTGACCAGGATGGTCTCGATCTCTTGACCTCGTGATCCACCCACCTCGGCCTCCCAAAGTGCTGGGATTACAGGCATGAGCCACCGCGCCCGCCCTAGATAATTCTTTTAACTAGTCACCAATCAGAAAATTTTTGAATCCACCTATGACCTGGAAACACTCCCCTTCCCATTTTGAGTTGTCCTGGCTTTCTGGATTGAACCAGCATATACCGCACATGTGTTGATTGGTGTCTTACGTCTCCCTAAATCATATAAATCCAAGCTGTAACCCAAACGCCTCGGGCACACGCTCTCTGGACCTCTTGAGTTTTTTTTTTCCTCAAAAAAAAAAAAAAAAAAAAAGAACCCCAACACCCTCTTTAAATATTTTAGGATTTGATTTTTTTTTCATCAACAGAATTGAACTGAATTAGAGAACACTTGGCTGGTATCCAAAGTGGAATGGATTGCTTTTCTTTTCTTTTTTGGAGATGGAGTCTCGCTGTGTTACCCAGGTTTGCGCAATCTTGGCTCACTGCAAAACTCCGCCTCCTGAGTTCACGCGATTTTCCTGTACCAGCCTCTCAAGTAGCTGGGACTACAGGCATGTGCCACCACATCCAGCTAATTTTTTTTTTTTTTTGAGACGGAGTTTTGCTCTTGTTGCCCAGGCTGGAGTGCAGTGGTACGATCTCGGCTCACTGCAACCTCCACCTCCCTGATTCAAGTGATTCTCCTGTCTCGCCTCCTGAGTAGCTGGGACTACAGGCACCCGCCACCACGCCTGGCTAATTTTTGGTATTTTTAGTAGAGATGGGGTTTTACCATGTTGCCCAGGCTGGTCTCAAACTCCTGACCTCAGGGGATCTGCCTGCCTCGGCCTCCCAAAGTACTGGGGTTACAGGTGTGAGCCACCACACCCAGCCGGTTGCTTTGTGTCAGAAGCATGTCGTGAGTGTGTTATAGCAGAAACTACATCTGTTTCTTCCACAGAATCTGTGTCACTCCAGTTTCTACCTCCACCTCCACACAGCTTCCCCTTCCACCTATAATCCCAACACAGTGGGAGGCCGAGGCACATGGCTTTCGCCCAGAAATCTGAGACCAGCCTAGGTAATAGTCAACAGTGAGACCCCATCTCTGCAAAACATTAAAAAATTAGCCAGGCGTGGTGACGGATGCCCGTGGTCTGTAAACCCTGAAAATCTGAGACAGCTCTCAGTTAATTTAGAAAGTTTATTTTGAGGATGCACACCTGTGACACAGCCTCAGAAAGTTCTGATGGCGTGTGCCCGACATGGTTGGGACAGAGCTTGGTTTTATACATTTTAGGGAGACTGGAGTCATCAGTCAATATGTATAAGAAGTATGGTGGCTCTTGGCTGGGCACAGTGGCTCAAGCCCATAATCCGAGCAGTTTAGGAGGCTAAGGCAGGTAGATCACTTGAGGTCAGGAGTTCAAGACCAGCCTGGCCAACATAGTGAAACCCTATCTCTACTAAAAATACAAAAATTAGCCAGGTGTGGTGGCATACACCTGTAATCTCAGCTACTCGGGAGTCTGAGGCAGGAGAATCACTTGAACCTTGGAGGCAGAGGTTGCAGTGGGCTGATATCACGCCATTGCACTCCAGCCTGGGCAACAAGAGTGATACTCCGTCCCCCCCCCAAAAAAAAATTGCATTGGTTTCATCCAGAAAGATGAGACAAGCTGAAGCAGGGAGGGGCTTCCAGGTCACAGATAGGTGAGAAAAACATGGCTGCATTCATTTGAGTTTCTTTTTTTTGAGACAAAGTCTTGCTCTGTAGCCCAGGCTGGAGTGCAGTGGTGTGATCTTGGCTCACTGCAAACTCCGCCTCCTGGGTTCAAGTGATTCTCCTGCCTCAGCCTCCAGAGTAGCTGGGTTTACAGATGCATGCCACTGCACCCAGCTAATATTTTGTATTTTTAGTAGAGACAAAATTTCACCATGCTGGCCAGGCTGGTCTTGAACCCCAGACCTCAGGTAATCTGCCCGCCTTGGCCACCCAAAGTGCTGCAGGCATGAGCCACCATGCCCACCTCCTTTGAGTTTCCGGTAAGTTTTTCCAAAGGAGGCAATCAGATATGCACCCATCTCAGTGAGCAGAGGAATGATTTTGAATAGAATGGAAGGTGGGTCTGTCCTGAGCAGTTCCCCGCTGGACTTTTCCCTTTGCTTTAGTAATTTTGGGTCCCTAAGATTTTCCTTTCACAAGTCCCAGATACTTTGGATTCTGAGGTAAGAGGATCATGTTTGCCCAGGAGGTCAACCCTGCCGGGAGCTGTTTGCAGCGCGGCACTCCAGCCTGGGCAACAGAGGGCCACCCTGTCTCCAGAAAACAGTGTTTTTCAAATCCTGAATTCCGGCTGCTGCCAATCGGTCTGAAGACCCCCAGTCACCTTATCTTCCTCTTCCAAGACTTCACCTCATCAGCGACCCTGACACCTCAGCCACTCCACAGCTCTTGGAATCCCTAGCCCCTAACTAACCGGGCATGGCGGTGGATGCCTGTAGTCCCAGCTACTTGGGAGGCTGAGGCAGGAGAATTGCTTCACCTTGGAAGGTGGAGGCTGCAGTGAGCCAAGATCACACCACTGCACTCCAGCCTGGTGAGAGAGCAAGACTCCGTCTCAAAAAACAAACAAAACTCCAAGCCCCTGTTAAACACACGGAGTTCTAAGTTTCTCTTCAAAGAATCAGTATGTCAGCATGTTCAGTTTCCTTGTTCTTCATTTTAAAGTTTAACTTCCTCATTCTCTTCATCTCTTTGCCCCTAGTTTCAGTAAACAACCTTCCCACCAGTTCTAATCAGGAGTTCACATCTGCACCCCTGGTCACCTGCTCCTTCCTGAGTCACCCTTGGTCACCTGCTCCTTCCTGAGTCAGCCCTGGTCCACCCTGACTCATCCTGGTCACCTGCTCCATCTGAGTCACCTTTAGTTACCTGTTCCGTAAGTGTCTTTCCTGCCAAAACTGCTCACCCCACCACTCTGGCTGGTAGCCCTTCTCTCTTTAAAGCAGCCAATTGGAATTAGTTTAGGCTGTGCCGCCCAGGCCTCACCAATAGGGGAAAGACACAGCAGCAGGGGCCACCAGTGTCAGGGATAAGAACCCCTTCCCCACCTCGTTTAAGTGTGCTGTCACCATGGCGCCATCTGCGAGACTCACTCTTCTATGGAAGAAAATTGCCTTGCTGAGAAAATTTATGTTCGAGTGTGATTTCTTTTGCGGCACCAAAAATGTATTTCTAACGCCCTGCACTGCTCTGGGAGGTGGAGGTGAGGTTTCCTTGGTGTCCCCTTGTCTGGTGGTGTCATGATTAAAACACTTCTCTGCTACGGCCTTCGGTGTTGGTACACGGACCTTTCAGGCACTGGACCACGCACACGTGGTTACCATAGGTTACCCACGATTTCTGTCTGACCCGGCTCTCAATAGGCCATTTCCAGGACTCACTTCTTGGGCCCAACAGTTTACTAGAGTGGCTCACAGAACTCAGGGAAATACTTTATTTACTATTATAGATTTTTTCTTTTTCTTTTTTTTTTTTTTTGGAGATGGAGTCTCGCTCTGTCACCCAGGCTGGAGTGCAGTGGCGTGATCTCGGCTCACTCAACCTCTGTCTTCCTGGTTCAAGCGATTCTCCTGCCTCAGTCTTCCATGTAGCTGGGACTACAGGCATGTGCCACCACGCCTGGCTAATTTTTGTATTTTTAGTAGAGACAGGGTTTCACCATGTTGGCCAGGCTGGTCTCGAACTCCCGACGTCAGGTGGTCTGCCTGCCTCAACCTCCCAAAGTGCTGGGACTATAGGCATAAGCCACCATGCCTGACCTTTCTTTTTTCGAGACAGTGTCTTGCTCTGTTGTCATCTGGAGTGCAGTGGTGTGACATCAGCTCACTAACCTTCACCTCCCAGGTTCCAGTGATTTTCCTGCCTCAGCCTCCCAAGCAGGTGGGATTACAGGTGCTCACCACCATGCCTGGATAACTTTTTTTTTTTTTTTTGAGATGGAGTTTTGCTCTTGTTGCCCAGGCCAGAGTGCAATGACATGATCTTGGCTCTCTGCAACTTCTGCCTCCGGGTACAAGCTGGGCGTGGTGCCTCACACCTATAATCCCAGCACTTTGGGAGGCTGAGGCGGGTGAATCATGAGGTCAAAAGACCAAGACCATCTTGGCCAACATGGTGAAACCCCGTCTCTACTAAAGGTACAAAAACTAGCCGGGTGTGGTGGTGCGTGCCTGTAGTCCCAGCTACTTGGGAGGCTGAGGCGGGAGAATTGCTTCAACTCGGGAGGTGGAGGCTGCAGTGAGCCGAGATTGAGCCACTGCACTCCAGCCTGGGGAAAGAGTGAAACTCTGGCTCAAAAACATAAGAACAACAACAAAAAACGATCTCTGTTTTAATGTTAAGGCTGTCAGTGGTGCGAGAGTTCTGAAGGGAGGAGGGTGTAGTGAGGTGTGTCCGATCCCCGCTTCCCAGCATGGCCTGAACTAGTGTTCCAAGTCACTTTAAACCCCACTGGAGGAGAGAAGGGGTCCGTTTTGTCGGTTGGGGGCTTAGAATTTGATTTTTGCTTTGCAGATGAGCTAGAGGATAAAAGTGAACAGGCAGATAAAGAGGTACTCGGGGTTGGCTTTGGAAAGGTGCACCGAGCCCACCCCCCTGGACATGACAAACAAACATGAGGGCTGTGACCTCTATCAGGCCCCGAGAGACTGAGCAGGAGTGTGTGAAGCCCCGGCGCCGATGCCAGGAGGGAAACTGTTTCAGGCATTCGCTTTTCCTTCCCCGTAGTTTCAGACGAGCTGATCTATTACCTGAAATGTTGCCACAAGACGGACAGTGCAACTGTCGTCACTCATTACGTTCACATTCCTGGAACTTTTTTTGTTTTTGTTTTTGGAGACAGAATTTCACTCTGTCACCCAGGCTGGAGTGCAGTGGCGCCGTCTTGGCTCACTGCAGCCTCCACCTCCCGGGTTCAAGCGATTCTCCTGCCTCAGCCTCCCGAGTAGCTGGGATTACAGGCGTGTGCCACCACGCCTGGCTAATTTTTGTATTTTTAGTAGAAACGGGGTTTTAACACATTGGCCAGGCTGGTCTCTGTAAGGTCTTTTGGGCTGACTGCGCCATGGATGGCATGATAGCCTCTGTGGCCTGCACAGACACTGCAGATGAGTTCCTGGAACTAGAAAGTCTGAAGTAACTGGAAAACCATAAAAAGGGGATGAATGATCAACCCCTGTGGCACCTAACTAACAACTCTGAGACATTCTTCTATTGCTCCTTATTCCCACCTCAGCTGATGAGGCAACTGGACTTTGTAACCGACCTTGGTCAACCTTGTGACTCCAGACCCTACAACCCCCTCCCAGCTTGCAAAAACCGCCCTAAACGGTAACTTCTTTACTTTGCACTGCCTGCCCCAAACCTATAAAACCAACTCCTATCCCACCGCCCTCTGCTGACTCTCTTTTCGGACTCAGCCCACCCACCCCCGAGTCAATAAACAGCAATGTTGCTCACACAAAGCCTGCTTGGGGGTCTCTTCATTCAGAGTTCGCATTTATCGTTCTCGAATTCCTGACCTCAGGTGATCCACCTGTCCAGCTTCCCAAAGTGCTGGGATTACAGGTGTGAGCCATGTGCCTGGCAGCTTTTTTTGTTTTTGTTTTTTTAAGAGACAGAGTCTAGCCCTGTCTCCCAGCCGTGTCTCCCAGGCTGGAGTGCAGTGGTGTGATCATGGCTCACCACAGCCTCAACCTCAGGCATGTGAACCAGCGCAAGTCCATTTTGAATAGGAGCTGGGTAAAATGCCACTGAGACCTACTGGCTGCATCTGCAGAGGGTAGAGGCATTCTGAGTCACAGGACGGGATACAGCTCCTAAGGACCTCACTGATCAAACAGTTTGCAGTAAAGGAGCCACTAAAACCCACCAAAACCAAGATGGTGAAGAGAGTGACGTCTGGTCGTCCCCACTGCCACACTCCCACCAGCGCTACGACAGGTTACAGATGCCATGGCAATGTCATCGGGAAGTGGTGGGGTCTAAACAAGGCAGGCACGAGTAACCCACCCCTTGTTTAGTGTATCACCGAGAAATAGCCACAAAAACGAGCAACCAGCTGCCCTCAGGGCTGCTCGCTCTATCTACCGAGTCACTATTCTTTTTTTTTTGAGACGGAGTCTCGCTTTGTCACCCAGGCTGGAGTGCGTGATCTCAGCTCACTGCGACTTCTGCCTCCCGGGCTCGAGCGATTCTCCTGCCTCAGCCTCCCGAGTAGCTGGGACTACAGGCACCCACCACTGTGTCCGGCTAATTTTTGTATTTTTAGTAGAGATGGGGTTTCGCCATGTTGGCCAGGCTGGTCTCAAACTGCTGACCTTGTGATCCACCCGCCTCGGCCTCCCAAAGTGCTGGGATCACAGGCGTTAGGCACCGCGCCCGGCCCACGAGGAGCCATCCTTTACTCCTTACTTTCCTAAAAACTTGCGGACTCACCCTGAATTCTCTCCTGTGAGACATCCAAGAACCCTCTCTTGGGGTCTGAATTGGGACCCCTTTCCTGCAACAATGCCATTCTCCTGCCTCGGCCTCCCAAGTAGCTAAGACCACAGGTGCGTGCCACTACGTCTGGCTAATTTTTAATTTTTTTTTTAGGAGATGAGGTCTCCAGCCTGGCCAACATGGTGATAACCCGTCTCTACTAAAAATACAAAAAAAATGAGCCAGGCATGCTGGCAGGCGCCTGTAGTCCCAGCTACTCAGGAGGCTGAGGCAGGAGAATCGCTCGAACCCAGGAGGCGGAGGCTGCAGTGAGCCAAGATTACGACACTGCACTCCAGCCTGGGAAACAGAGCGAGACTCCATCTCGAGGAAAAAAAAAAAAAAGAAGAGACAGAGTCTCACTGTGTAGCCCAGGCTGGTATCAAACTCCTGATCTCAAGTGATCCTCTCACTTCAGCCTCTGAAGTGCTGGGATTGCAGGATAAGCCACAATGACTGGCCTCTGTGCAGGCAGCAACTCTCACCTGTAATCCCAGCACTTTGGGAGGCTGAGGCACAAGAATTGCTTGAGCTGAGGAGTTTGAGACCAGCCTGGGTGATACAGTGAAACCTTGTCTTTGCTAAAAATAAGAAAACTAGGTGTGGTGTGGTGGCTTACACCTGTGATTCCAGCACTTTGGGAGGCTGAGGCCGGCAGCTGAGGTCAGGAGTTCGAGACCAGCCTGACCAAGGTGGAGAAACCCTGTCTCTACTAAAAATACAAAATCAGCCGGGCGTGGTGGTGCATGCCTGTAATTGTGGCCACTCGGGATGCTGAGGCGGGAGAATCTCTTGAACCGGAGAGGCAGAGGTTGCAGTGAGCCCAGATCATGCCACTGCACTCCAGTCTGGGCAACAGAGCGAGACTCCATCTAAAAAAAAAAAAAAAAGGGAAAAGAAAAGAAAATTAGCTGGGCATGGTGGTGCGCGCCTGTAGTCCCAACTACACGAGAGGCTGAGGATGGCCTGAGCCTGGGAGGTGGCATTTGAATGAGCTGAGATCATGTAACTGGTGACAGAGTAATAGCCTGGGAAAAAGGAGACGGGACGGGAGAGGGGTGAGGGGAGGAAGGAAAGGAAGGCCTGGTGGGCTGGCGAAAGCCTGTAATCCCAGCATCATTTGAGGTCAGGAGTTTAAGACCAGCCTGACCAACGTAAAGAAACCCCGTCTCTACTAAAAATACGGAATGAGCCAGGTGTGGTGGCGGGTGCCTGTCATTCCAGCTCCTCAGGAGGCTGAGGCAGGAGAAGTGCTTGAACCCGGGAGGCGGAGGTTGCAGTGAGCTGAGATTGTGACACTGCACTCCAGCCTGAAAAGGGGAAAAGAGGTTGAATTGGTTTCGGGTCTGCAGGCTGCACAGACACGGTATCAGCATCTGCTTGGCTTCTGGGGAGGCCTCGGGAGCTTCCCCCGGGGGGTGGGGGCGGAAGGCCGAGGGGAAGTCGGGGTGTCCAAGGGGAGGGAGGAAGCAAGAGAGAGGGACGGAGAGAGAGCAGGGGCCAGACCAAGTGGGTTGAGTGGTGCTGAGCCGGGTTTCCAGGGGAAGGAGACCTCAGCCGGGAAACACTCACTGCTGTGGCTGTGGGTCACAGGAGCATGTCGTGCTGGTCACTCGTGATTGCTGGGCCTGTGACAGCAGCAGCAGGTCAGGCGCGGGCAGGGCGGGAGAGGGCTGCCTGGCCCACACACCGGGAGTGTCGGTGACCATCAGGTGACGGTCAGGCGGTTGTTAACGGCCTCGCTAAAATAATAATTGGTTGCAGCCGGGGCCAGGGAGCGGCCGGCTCCCAATAGAGAGCAAACAGCTGAACCTGGTGTCGGCCGCTTCCCGGGAGGGTCTCAGGAGCCGGTGAGCGGGCGGGGGCAGGCACACTAAGAGGCAAAACGGCGGAGTTTAACTGGCCTGTGACCCTCAGGGGATGTGTGCCGGTCATGGAGCGCTCCTAAAGTGGGGACGCACACAACTCCAGCAAACGCATCACACGCTCCCGCCCATGTGCCAGGAGGCCACTCCATGAGCAGACAGCCCAGGCATGGGACGAGTCACGGGAGAAGGGACGCGAGAACCCAGAACCATGCCAACCTATGAGACCCCAAGTCAAAGGTCAAACTGTGGCCGGGCGCGGTGGCTCACGCCTGTAATCCCAGCACTTTGGGAGGCTGAGGCAGGCGGATCATGAGGTCAAAAGATCGAGACCATCCTAGCCAACATGGGGAAACCCTGTCTCTACTAAAATACACAATTAGCTGGGTGTGGTGGCACACGGCTGTAACCCCAGCTGCTTCGGAGGCTGAGGCAGGAGAATCGGCTGAACCTGGGAGGCAGAGGTTGCAGAGAGCCGAGATCTCGCCACTGCACTCCAGCCTGGGGACAGAATGAGACTTCATCTAAAAAAAAAAAATACACACACACACAAAACTTGTCTTTCAAGTTGCCTGCTTGGGCCCTTTCCAAGTGTAGTCACTTTCATTTGGTTCCTGCTCTACAGCTGCTGATTTTTATTTATTTATTATTAGTATTTTTGAGACAGGTTCTCACTCTGTCACCCAGGCTGGAGTATAGCGTGTGATCTCGGCTCACGGCAGCCTCCGCCTCCCAGGTTCAAACGATTCTCCTGCCTGAGCCTCCTGAGTAGCTGGGGTTACAGGCGCCTGCCACCACGCCCGGCTAAGTTTTGTATTTTCAGTAGAGACGGGGTTTTACCACGTGGGCCAGGCTGGTTTTGAACTCCTGATCTCCAGCGATCCACCTGCCTCGGCCTCCCACAGTGCTGGGATTACAGGCGTGAGCACCGCGCCCGGCCTCTAAAGCTTTTTAATAAACGTTCACTCCTGCGCTAAAACTTGCCTCAGTCTCCCCTTCTGCCTTACGCCCCTCCGTCGATTCTTTTCTTCTGGGGAGGCCAGAACTGGGGTTGCTGCAAACCCGCACGGATCCGCGGACCTGGAGGGTGCACCCCCTGGCGAGCAGATGCCGAGCTGGACCAGGCTGCGGGCTGTGCGTTGTGGGGGAGGAGGGACAGCGGGGGAGGGGACTGGGGGGCGGCACCCTCTCTCGGCTGTTCTGGGGCTGGTCTCTCACAGACCCCAAACTCCCCATCCTAGCCCAGCCCTGCCAGCCGGGGGAGGGCGCTGGAGACCTGATGTGGAGTCGGGCACTGGGTTCTCTCCCAGTATCTCAGGCGGCTTGGGCCCCTCAGCATCTTCCCTGGGGGCTGCTGCCCTCGGGCAGGCTGTGATGCCACGTGGGCTGGGGCACGGCCGGGCTGGGGTTGGGGAAGGCCTGTGGTTCCCAATGTCACCTTCATCTCTGTCTGCAGGGCCCAGAAGGGAATGGGGTGAGGCCGGGAGTGGCCAGGTGGGGTCTGTGCCGGGGTCCAGCACCGACTGTCGCCTCCGGCAGCATCCGGATGTTCGGGGACATGAATGCTGGGGGGGCTGGTGGCAGAGGGCTCCTGGGTCCTCACGACCCTCTCCCGTGGGGAGCACGAAATACAGGGGCGCTTCAGGGTCTCAGAGACAGGTTAAAGGGGATGTTGTCGACCCCTCCTTCCTCAGAGCTGCTGACCAGTCCAGGCTGGGCCATGTTTTCTTTTTCTTTCTTTTCTCTCTCTCTCTTTTTTTTTGAGAAAGAGTCTCACTCTGTTGCCCAGGCTGGAGTGCAGTGGCACAATCTCCACTCACCGCAACCTCCGCCTCCTGGGTTCAACCGATTCTCCTGCCTCAGCCTCCTGAGTGGCTGGGACTACAGGCGCCCACCACCACACCCAGCTAATTTTTGTATTTTTAGTAGACACAGGGTTTCACCATTTTGCCCACGCTGGTCTCGAACTCCTGACCTTGCGATTCACCCACCTTGGCCTCCTAACATGCTGGGATTCCAGGCGTGAGCCACCATGCCCGGCTGGGTGATGTGTTCTTGCCCACACCCCAGCACCTCCGGGCAGCAGAAGGTCCTAGAGAGAGGTGGGGGGACCGAGGCTGCTGGTGGTGCCCTGGGTTTGCAACTCCCTGGGCTTACACTCTCCTGGAGCTGGTTCTGGCAGCCCCCTGCCATCACAGGGCACTCTGGGTTATTTTCGGGAGGTGGACATTTTGGGCCAAAGGAGAACGGGCTCCAGGCGCCGAGAAGTAAATCCTTCATTCCCCAGAACGGTGGGTGTCCCAGGTGAGGGTGAGGGAGGGGAACTGGCTGGGCCATCCTGAAGAAGGCGTGCCCCTCCCTTCCCAGCTGGGTGCTGCCTCTGCTCCCCTTCCCTGCGTTGACTGATTCTCAGAACCCCCCTCGGGAGTGGCCGAGGTTCACACACTGTGTTTCTGTGCCCGGGACCCAGTGCCGCCGGGTGGAGCTCAGCGCTTGGCCCTGTCTGCCCTCAGCACTCCGAGGTCTGTTCCTGAGTGTGCCCAGGAGGGGCTGCCCAACCCGCCCACTTCCTCTATCTGAGAGAGAAATGGGCTCTGAGGCAGGCGGGGAGGAGGCGGAGAAACCTGGGGCGTGAGGACGCAGCCCACTCCAAATCCCCTCTCCATTCCCAGACCCCGGCTGGGGCTCAAGTCGCCTCATCCCAGGCCCCGGCTTTCTCCCCACAGTTGCTGTGGCTGCTATTCCTGACCCTCTCCTGCCTGGGGGGCTCTGTGCCCAGGAACCCAGGCAAGTCCACCCCACCCAATGCCCCTGCTGCCCAGGACCCCGTCCCTGCCCTGCCCCGGGCTCAGAGCACCCGCCCTGGGGGGCGAGAGGACCGTCTGGTTGTCGCTCTGTCCTGGTGCCCCTGAGCTCTGTGAAGACCCTCGTCCGGCCCCCTCATGGCCCTCCCTTGCCTCCCCAGAGCCCGGCGCGGGGCATGAGCAGGTGGGCATCGTCGGGGGCTGCGACGTCTCGGTCAGGAGGTACCCCTGGCAGGTCAGCCTCAGGTTCTACA
>PVKV010041190.1:0-11632 GCA_004027835.1 Alouatta palliata | reverse complement strand
CTACAAAGGTTAATTATGTAAAATTTATCTTTCTACAGGAAAGAATATATCCTACCTTGTTTAGCTGAGTCAAAGTTGGTACTTATTAAAAATGTAATTTTTTTCTTGAAATATTGCCTGATCTTACAGAGTTATGGGTTCCAATCTCTAAATCATTGTGATCAGTAGTAAAACTATATACTCTGTGTCCATCCTACTAGCTTTATTACTGGAATCTGGAGTGTGACTTTTGGGTCTTTTCATAATGCCTTACCTCTCATAAAAATTTGCAAGACTTGCTCTCTGAATTGTGAGACTTAGGCATTACAAATAAAAAGGTCCTATCCTAACAGCATTCCAAAGCCATTTGAAATGAGTTGCTTTAGTTTCCAGTGAGTAATTTCTTTTATGTTGATTATCATTACTTTACCATTATTGTCATGCAGGCAAGGATTATTTTATTTGTTCAATGAACACTCCTTTCACGTAGTAGTCAGCTGATATTCACTGTTAGAATGCATGTTGAATGCAGCTTTTTCGTTTGCCATTAGCGTTGGCCCACTTTATAGTAGTTGGACAAAATAATGGGACAAAGTGTGTTGATATTCCGTGAAAAAATAGATATCTCTTTCTTTCTTCCACTGTTGCTTCTGCTGTGGGCATCATAGTCCTAATGTTATTTTATGCCAAACAATTGAAGCTATTAGATACTGTAGAGTTTATTTCATTATGATACGAAGCTTTGAGCTTCCATTTTATTATTAAATAATTTATTTTATGATAGTGTTTCTTAACTTAATTGGTGTGCAAGGCCTACAAATAAACTTAATAAATATCTTACAAACTACCTTGAAAGAAATCTAATGGTTTTTACTAAAATATTTTTAAACATTTTGAAGTTGGAATTCCAGGTAATTGTATTCTCTCTCTCTCTCTCTCTCTGTCTTGACACATATACATTAGGTTTTCATTGTGTTTCTTTGTTCCCATTATTCAAATTCCTACCCTAATAACCATTACAATTTATGACACTCATTTTAAGAAAAAAAAGGCCTAAAATAGAATTCATTTTTAAATGATTTTATCTTAATTTATAATTTAACACTTTAATAACATATGATAGGGAAGTTTTGTTTAAATATTTATGCTAAGCTTCTTACATAAATTCCTGTATATAGTCTAGTTTTTAATAGAAGGGCTTTTTTTTAATTCAGTATCCACTTTAAAGTCAATGACATTGAATGGTTTTTTACTTTACAGTTCTAAGTTAATTATGCTTGAAAAGTCATCTGACTTTTAAGTTAATGTCCACCTTGATTGTCGTCTCTCTAGGTCTTATTGATGTGTTCTTGAAAGTCGATAGGTTTGGAAAAACATTACAAAGGAATTTTTTTTTCATCTTTGGAAAGTCACTTGGGATAAATGGTTGCCTTTCATCTTTGTTCTCCTCTCTACCCACAACTCCCCATTCCAGATCATTATCTAAACTTGTGTGCTGAGGTTAATATTCTGTTTTACCTTTCTTGTCAAATTGCTAGATATGACTTTGTTCAGTTGTATACTGTACAAACAGAATCTCATCTTAACTTTTTAATCTCTGCTTAACAGATTTGTTCACCCTCAGATTTGTTATTCAGAAGAGGACTTCCTATTAGGAATATAATAATTTTACTTCAAGTGGAATCTTCAATACAAAAAAAGTGAAATACGTTGTATCAGTGGTTTGCATGTGTCATGCTAATAACTGGAGAACAACTGATATTAGAAAAAGTAACACTATATTTCTGAACACAAATCTTGTTTCATCTTAGGATTTGGTATTGAACCAATTTTGTATCTCACTGCTATAAACCTTATGTATCTAATGAGTTGTTGATATGATGTGATTAACTGCCTTTCCCAAACTCAACAACTCATTCACACATACAATAAGCACAGAAAACTTATTTTTATTTGTTCAATCACTTCTTTAGTCCTTCATTTATTTCACAAACATTCACTGACACTTAATGGCAGCACTCTTATAAGCATATATACTGTTAAATACATGGTTAAATCAGACATGATTCTTGCTTTTCTGGAGCTTATGGTTTAGTGGAGAAACAGAAAATCAAGCAAAAACTCAAACTATATAATTTTAAATTGGATATTTGCTAATGAAGGAAAATGTGGCACTGTAAGAAAAAATAATAGGGAATTAAAGGATAAATGGGAGTTTGCTACATTAAATTTATGAAGGGCAGAGGATTTCAATCAAAAGAAATTGATGTAGGAGAGGGCAGCTTTGGAGTCAAGAATGAATCTAAGATAAAGAGAGCAAGAAAATGGTGGGAGAAGAGGTCAAAGTAGGCAGGATTTTACATATTATCAATGGGAAAATATTGAACAGTCTTAAGCAGGGAGGTGATGATATATGCTCTTCTTCATTACAAATTCTCATATCTTTAGTAGACCTGTTTTCAGGCCAAACTTCGTAAGGAAATAGTAACAGAACAAAAGCAGGGGTCTCAAATTTTCTCTAACTCACCTGATGACCTTAAGTTAAATGGCCTCAACATTTTGTGATGCTTTTCCTTTTTATAAAGTGAGGAGTTTGGATGAGGGGAGACATACAATTTTGTTTAGCTTCCATTTCCTGTAATTTGATGGCTGTCAAGTCATGCTTTGTTTTGTTCTATTTATAAGCCAGAATCACTTTAAGGCAGTATATCAACTAGGAGAACTATTTCTTTACCTTTAAACTTCAAAATTGTGATGACATAAGTATTTTACAGATCATTTAGAAAGTAGACAAGTGAAAAATTGCTACCATTTTGGAATGTTTCCTTTATTTCTTTTTGAAACCTAGATTTTTGGTGGTAGTGGTGATATTTATTTTTGTCAAACTAGCTATTCTATGTAATTTTGTAGTATTTTGGTTGATGACCACCATAAGTCTAGTATTCACATATGTTTTAAAAGATACCATCTAACACCAGTTAGAATGGTGATCATTAAAAAATCAGGAGACAACAGATGCTGGAGAGGATGTGGAGAAATAGGAACACTTTTACACTGTTGGTGGGAGTGTAAATTAGTTCAACCATTGTAGAAGACAGCGTGGTGATTCCTCAAGGATCTAGAACTAGAAATATAATTTGACCCAGAAATTCCATTACTGGGTATATACACAAAAGATTATAAATCATTCTATTATAAAGACACATACACATATATGTTTATTGTGGGACTGTTTACAATAACAAAGACCTAGAACCAACCCAAATACCTATAATGACAGCATGGATAAAGAAAATGTGGCACATATATACTATGGAATACTGTGCAGCCCTAAAAAAGGATGAGTTTATGTCTTTGCAGGGACATGGATGAAGCTGGAAACCATCATTCTCAGCAAAATGACACATGAACAGAAAACCAAACACCACATGTTCTCACTCATAAGTGGTGTTGAACAATGAGAACACATGGACACAGGGAGGGGATCATCACACACCAGTGCCTGTTAGGAGTGTGGCTAGGGGAGGGATAGCAGGTGGTGGAAGGCCTGGGGAGAAATAACATTAGGAGAAATACATAATGTAGATGACAGGGGAATGGATGCAGCAAACCACTATGGCACGTGTATACCTATGTAACAAACTTGCACATTCTGCACATGTACCCGAAAACTTAAAGTATAATAAATACAATAAAATTTATCTTTGCAATTAACATATTTTCACTGAATCATTTAATTATAAATTAAACAACAATTTATAGTACATGTTCAGTGAGATATTATTGGGCATTACCTGAAAAGGTTTTCTGGAGAAAGAATTTCTGGTTAAAAAAGGATTAAGTAGGTTTCCTTAGTGCAGTACTCTCAGTCTCTAGGATGGAGCCACAGTATAAAATATCATCCAAATTTGCTTCACAAATGAGCCCTTAGATTTCACATATTACTTATAATTTTTTTGTAGAGCAGTTATATTCTCTGCTCTTCAGTATTGCACTTGCTTATGTGAATTTCTAAAACTAAGTTTAATTTTTGAAATTCTTAGTTTTATGTTTACTTTTGAAGTGTGTTTAAATATATTGTTTCATCTTAAAATAATAGCTAAATGACGAAAAAATAAGTAACGATAGGTCCTTTCCACCAGATCATACATGAGATTAGTTGAAAAACTGCATGGTATCTTCCCAGAATATCATAATTTCTTAATGAAATATGTGCAATGCAGAAAGAATATTAATATTCAACTCTGACATAACATATTCAAGAAACATAAGTAAAAGTATGGGTACAATATTGTATATCTACCATACAGAGCCATTTTTTTCTTTTGCTGTAAAATACAGTGCTATTTTATATTTAAATATAGCAACTTTTTTTTTTTTATC
The DNA here is from genome assembly GCA_004027835.1 of Alouatta palliata. NCBI lineage: Eukaryota > Metazoa > Chordata > Mammalia > Primates > Atelidae > Alouatta > Alouatta palliata. The sequence continues at coordinate 7,270 of PVKV010041190.1, read as the reverse complement.
CTGAAACATGTTTTTGGCAGTTATTAAAATACAGACAAGATGAGTTTAGAAAAATTTGTCATTTCCACATACACAAAAGTATTGGCATGACTAATAATGAAAATAGAGACTACAATGGATGCCTCCTGGATAGTGTATAATTTGTATGACAATTATACAGGTATTGAAAAGTTAATTGACTTATGCTCCTTTTATGCACAGAGTTCAGGTTGTATATATATACCGTCTTATGCTCACTTAGGCAATACACACGCACCCACACGTACAAACATACACACACACACATATATATGCACACTGTCTTTATATTTATTACTATAAATAAAATGTCATATTTATTACTGTAAATGTATTTATAAATTGTAATATATAATATATATCAGTATCATAAGACATTTTATGTGTTTATTAATTATAATACATGTTAATTTATTCATGTTTTCTGATTTCATGAAACAATAAAATATGTTTAACCAGTATTATAAAAGTTACTAATGCATGCTTGAACTTGTCTATAGAAATAAATATACCCTAATTTCAGTGTTAAAATGTAGTTTATCAATCAGAGCTCCTGTACAACTACTTTAAAATTAAGAATTTTTTAAAACAAATTTTAAATCAGTAACTAGAACGTTTATTATATTATTTCTTTAGAGTGAAGGTGTGTTTTAGTACCTTAGTTTGTGTCAGACTATGAAGTTGAGGCCATTGTCACAAGTTGACTTTTTATAGTCTAGTCAGTTTAAATATTTTAAGAACTCTGTATAAATTGTTTTTCCTATTAAGAGCCAGTAAACTGAGAAATTAGATGAAATGTGATTAGAAAAATGCAATTTTGTCACCAGTGCAAGAAAATAATTGAAAGTATTTATTGGACTGATGATAGGTAAATGAAAGTATCATCTATTTTCTCACTCAAAAAAAATAAATGTGAAACAATAAAAATATCTTTGTTGTACTTTTTAAAAGCTTAAATATCCCAAACTCTAAGTAATGCAACAATATGACTGGATTAATAATATAAGAAATGTTTCCAAAAATAAAATGAAGTTTAGTAAATAGGTAGGTTTTTATTTCTACATACAATTCAGTATTCCATGGATAGAAAAAAATCCTCCATATCCTTTTAAAGTTACTTAGTCTTTGCACTAAAGAATAAAATTTATCAAGCACAAATGCCCCAGAAACTACCTATGGAGGAAATATAATTATTAGCTACTAATATTAATATGCATAATAGTCAATTATATATTTATCAGTTAAGTATATATATAATAAATATTTATAAATGCTGCAGAACCCACATGTTTGTTTGCCTCCTGTGCAGTCACAGACTGATAAATTGATAAAGTAGAGTTTGCGGTAGAGAAAGAGCTTAGTGATTGCAGGGCAGCTGAGTAAGGAGACGGGAGGAACCCTCAAATCTCTCTTTCCAGAGAGTACTTGGCTGGGGTGAGGGGACTGTGGAGGGCCTGGGATGGAAAATTAGGGTCATTGACTGGTTGGGGCATGGGGGATTAAATGACCAGAATGTGGGAACTTCTTTCGTTGGTGAGTCAGCTTCTCCTGGAGTCCTTCAGAGCAGCTGATGTCAGTAGTTTCACTGGTATGTAGAATCTGAAAGAATACCTGAAAAGGAAAACTTTACATTTCACAATGCTCAAGTTGTTATCTATGAGTAGTTAAGTGGAACTATATAATCTCTTGACAGGATATACATGATTATGGGTCCATAGCTAGTAAACAATTATGAGGGAGCAGGACAGACAGCAAGTTAACTTAATTTTCAAGGCTGGATGTGCTGGAAGCTTGGTTTATTTTTATTTCAGCCCTTCCCTCCTTTCCCAAATAATTTTATGAGGATTATAGTGGTGGGTTCATATATATATATATATATATTTTCTAATATTAGTTAATAAAAGCTCAAATTTTCTGGACATTTTTGTTAATTAAGCTAATAAGGTGGCTTTTACCAATGGATCTTGAAATGTGGTACATTAAATAAATTCCTCTTTTCAAAAAAATTTGTACATGATCAGTGAATCACTAAAGCATTGAGACAGTAGGCAAGTAAACTATGTTTTTAAATTTACTACTGGTATTATCTTATGTACATCACCTGACACTTTATGCCTTAATTTTTAAAGAAAAAAAACAACTTTCTAAATTAGAGAGTTGGGTTCAAATGTGAATTAGAAATATGAATATGAAGGTATTATAAATATTATAAATATGAATATGAAGGAACCTGCCTTAGTGTTAGTGACTAACATATACTTCATTATCATTGACAAAATTATTAAAGATTTTTTCTTTTTTGAAATAATGGAGCTATATTAGAGAATGTTTTGTTAATTTGAGGTGTTTCAACTGTCTTTATTCAGTAAGTTCTTTGTAAAATATTTACAGGAGGAACTGAAGAGATACAAAAGTTTCTAGTAAACAGCAGATAATATCTGATCCTTCAATGCAGAAACTGGGCCCTGCTTTGTCTTACTGTCTTATTTCTAGCAAACTACCTAGAAAAAGTTAGAGAGTGGTACTATTTTTTTTATTGATTTCAGCTTCAAAAATTTCAAAATGTAGTTTTGCATTAGTAGTAGTAATTATTCAAGCTAGAACATATTACATATTCAGCATTACACAAAGTGATTTACCTTTATATAAGTTATCTCATTTAACTTTAAGAACACTTTGTAGATATATTTATATTTATTTTTACAGATAAAGAGATTGTTATTAGCAGAGGTTGAGTAACTTGCCCAACTCTGATACATTGCTGAGGAGTAACTGACCTATAACTGAGTCAGGGTTCTTATAACTACTATGCTCCACTGTAAATATATGAGATTACAGGTCAAAGTTTGAGAATTACTTCTAAGTAATAAATTGCTCACTCTATTTTAATATTGATTCTGGTAAAATTCTTTATAAAGGATTTAACATTCTCTATAATGTTTGAGGTTGGGGCAGGTAGAAGATAATGAAAAGAGAAGAGAGCAGATAAAAAATAATTTACACATCTGACTTCCAAAATTATCCTCTAAATAGATTTTTTTATGCTATCTCATTCATCAAACTGAAACTTTTTGATGGATATAGAAACAAAAAATCCTGTATTAGAAATATTGACAAAGTTAGATTGGGGAGAAAGATAGAAAAATGATTTTTCGAGAGAATCAAACTATATGATTTAAAGTGTATTTCTATGTGAATCTTGAAAGCAGGGAAAGAAATGTCAGCAAAAATATTAGAAGTAATTTATTCTTTCACTGACACAAAAACAATAATTGATTGATTAGCATGTAGCAATCACTAATATAGGATGTTGTTGCTCTGTCTTGTATTCCTTTCCCAAATATTTCAAACAATGACTTTGTATTAAGAAAAGAAAACATTAAAGTAGTATGTTGATATTTTACAAGCACTTAGAATGTATATTTTGAACTGTTGTGGTGACCGGCTGAGTAACCCTGAGTCTCAAAAAATTTCTAATAATTTTGGAGTAAACAAAATGTGAACGGTGTTAATATTGAAACAAAAAAAGAAAAAGCATCATTCATACAAGGAAACAAATTTGTGATTAACAGCTGACTTTTCAGCAGAAACAATAATAGTCAGAAGACAATGGGATAGCACATCCAAAATGCTGAAAGAGAGAATAAAGGTTTTGTTTTTTTTATTTTACCAAAGTTGTAATGTGTGTAGGATTTATATGTTAAGGGGAAAAAACATTAAGAGGAATTAGACGTAGTCAATGGAAAGAATATGACAAAGAATGTGTTCTAGATTTGGCTTTGTTAGATATAGTAGGTTAAAATTTGATAATTCATAAATCCCTTGCATGTCTTTGTTTCTTTGCCTCCAAAATAACTGGGCTGGAGTCACCACCAAAAATTTTGAACTCCAAATATTGTGTATGTCTGTTATTCCAAGTTAGTATATTTTATGTTTCCTTCTAGTTGGAAGCTTGTCTTATTTTGTTCTCTACAGTGTGTATTTTTTCTTTTCATAATTCTGTAACCATTGTGTTCCAAATATAAAAATACTTTTCTTGTGCTGTGTGAAAATATGTGTGATTTTATTTAAGCTGCCAGAAAAATGTGTTGTTTCAAGTGGAGGACTATGATTTTTCTCTGTAGATGATGGTAGGTTTTGTTGTTGTTGTTGCTGTTGCTGTTTCCTTACTAGTAGGTAGATTATTTGAATGACCAATCTCATTCACCATCACTCCTTCTAAACTTGTCTCATTTTCTTTCTAAACCTTTATCCTTTCCTTCAAGTCTTTCATCTGAGTGACATTAGAAGTTCTCAATAAAATTGGTATTGTGCCCAGCTAAATCCATCTGATTTATACTTTTAAAAATGGTAAGTTTATGTAACATTTTATTGTACTATATAAAAGAGAAAAATCAGAACAAAATGTAATTGACAATTTCCTAAGTTTCTTTTAGTCTTAAGTTTGGAAACTGTTTTTATTTATTTATTTATTTTTTAGAGACAGAGTCTCACTCTGTCACCCAAGGTGGAGTGCAGTGATGCAATTATGGCTCACTGTAGTCTTGATCCCCTGGGCCCAAGCAATCCTCCAAACTCAGCTCCCAAGTAGCTAGAACTACAGGTGTATACAACTACACCCAGCTTTATCCTTTATTTAAAACAAATTTTGGGCTGAGCACAGTGGCTCATGCTTGTAATCCCATCACTTTGAGAGTCTGAGGCATGGACATCACAAGGTCAGGAGACTGACACTATCCTGAACAACATAGTGAAACCTTGTCTCTACTAAAATACAAAAAATTAGCCAGGCAAGATGGTGCATGCCTGTAGTCCCAACTACATGGGAGACTGAGGCAGGGGAATTGCTTAAACCCGGGAGGCAAAGGTTGCAGTGAGCTGATATCATGCCATTGCACTCCAGCCTGTGACAGAGCAAGACTTCATCTCAGAGAAAGAAAAAAAATGTTTATAGACATTAGCTTTCATTATGTTGCTTGGGCTGGTATTGAACTTCCAGCATCTAGTGCTTTTCCCACCTTGACCCCTCCCAAAGTACTAGGATTAAAAATGTGAACCACATCACCCAACCTCGAAACTGTCTTTTTAAAAAAATTTTCATTATAGTATTTGATAAAATAAACTAAAACAAACATTTGAAAATGATGCTAATGTAGTTGGGTGCTGGCTTTAGAAGAGTCACTGTACCCAGTTGTATTAGTTGTCTAGAGCTGGCTTTTAAACACATGCACACACACACAGACTGGGTGGCTTAAACAATGTATATTTATTTTCTCACAGTTCTAGAGGCTGTAAATCTAAGATCAAAGTGCTTCAGTCCTCTGAAGACCATGATGGAAGGATCTGTTTTAGGCTTCTTCTTGGCTTGAAGATGGCTGCCTTCTCATGGCTTTGTCCTCACATTATTGTACTTTTGTGCATATATGTAGCTGATTTTTACTCCTTTTCAAATTTTATTTTATATTGACAACATTTATATTGGATTAAGACCCACATGAGGGCCTCGTTTTAACTGAATCCTTATTTAAAACATCTGAATATGGTTACTTTCAGAAATACTAGGCATTAGAATTTCAACATATGAATTTGGGGAGAGGGGAGCACAATTCAGCTCACAAACAGTAATACACAGTAAGTAATTATTTACCAGTTTACTCATGTTACTCAAAACAGACAATTCACCTTGTTAATGGGAAGCAATTTTTTTTCTCTCAGTAGGCGTAAGAGTGTATGTCAAACGGAAGTAGCATTTTAACATATAAGAGATGTAGCTGAGCTCTAAATATAGGAGACAGTATGATAATTTCTTACATTTCAATTTCTCTGCCTGCATTAGAATATTTTTGCAGAATATGTAAAACAATCTAATGAATTGATTGGAAGTTTCAGGAACAAGAAATATGGATGTGGTTTTTACATAAAGCGTTTATATAGTTCTTTTAAAAATATGATTACCTCATTGACCAAATTCCTTAAGGCAATGTGTATATTTTGTTTGATTATTTTTGATCCCATGATTTTTCTGTTTATGGTTTACAAAAAAAATCACCATTTTGTTGAATGTTGTCACACTTATTTGTATTGTACACATAATCTCAAAGTTTGTATATTGCCATCATTTTATGTGTAGATTTTTCATGGCAAACATTCCTAAATATTTCCATTGTGTTTCCCAGAATAGTGGTTTCAGGAAGTCGTACTATTATCCGACTGTCAATTTATTTATTAACATTTTTATTTTTCTGTTTGTTTTTAAGGCTAAGCACTAGTGGAGAAGGAGCAAAGACATCTGTAACTGGTTGTGATTAATTTATTTTAAACACCACTACACTTGGACTAGCCTGCCAATTTATTTTTCATCTGCACTTGCCTCATCAGCACTTCTTACTCTTTGCTTATCTTAAGCAATTGAAATTTTCACCCTTTAAACTAGTTAAAAATATATTTTTCTAAAATTCCAACTCCATACTGTTAAGGTTATACATTTTTGAAATGTAGTCACGTTCATCACTTCTCGGTCTTTTGGCTAAGATCAAGTGAAATATAGTCACATTTTCACTACTGTTTAAACCCAAACATTTCTAACTCTGTGTGGCAGATATGGATATGAGAAGGCTATTGCTACAAGTTTATATATGATGACTGTTTTGCATTTCAGTGACCGATTACTGTTTCTTAAGGAATGGTTGTATTTGTCTTTTTCTATAGTTGCCGTTCATTGGATTGTTAAATGTGCAATCGATACTGTATATGTGCCGTTCAGATACGTGTGATGTACACCTGCATGGGGATGTTTGTCCGTGTGATTAGTATAATTGTGCATACCCATTTGGTGTATGAGTCTTTTGGTCATTCCAAACTAAACTAATCATTCTGTACTGTAACTACATGCAAAAGTTTTTTTGTCTACTAAATTTTGTTAATATTTTGTATGTTTTTGTTTTGTATATATTTGGAATATTTCTGTTAATATTTTATATATTTTGTGTATTTGTATATGAGACACAGATGCTTTAGAAAACATGAAAATATCTTCCAATGTCCCTATTTTACCAAAGAGGAAAGATAACCAAAGTACATGATTTAACAGACTTGAGAATTAACTGATAAGTTAAATAAGTTTTGATTTCTCGGAACTCTAATATATACCCCTTCATTCATATCATGAAAAATAAAGTATCAAGGAAGGAAATAAATATATTTAAGTATCTTAATCTATTCAATTAAATGGTATTTTGTAAAGGACTTTAAA
>PVKV010041189.1:0-11641 GCA_004027835.1 Alouatta palliata | reverse complement strand
CTTCCCCCTTTTCTCCTACCTGGTGGGCATTCTCGGCTATCACTGGCCAACTGGCATCTTAATTTCCTGAAGGATTTTCTCTTTGCTGTAATATTCCCTTGGTTTGCTGGCCATGTCCTGCCTGCTGTTTCTTAGGTCAGTGATGAGTCTTCCTCACAAAGATGTTCAAAAGATACACATTCTTTTATCCCTTATGGGAAGAAAGATTTCTGAAAATGCTATGTGATGAGTCTGGGAATGTTAGTTCTGGAGACCAGCCATGCTGAGGGATCAGGAAGGCATCCCTGCCATCCCTGTTGGCTGCAGCTGGAGCTGTGCGTGTGGCAGGAAGTGAGGAGGTGGGAACAGGTGGTGGCACGGGTCCCCCTGGCTGCCCTCGTCCCACCTTCTTGCTCCTCCAGCCATCTTGCAGAACACAGGAAGGTCAGCTGGGTCCATTTTTCTTTTCTTTTTTTTTTGCGATGGAGTCTTGGACTGTCACCCAGGTTGGAGTGCAGTGGTACGATCTTGGCTCCGTGCAACCTCTGTTTCCTGGGTTCACGCGATTCTCCTGCTTTAGCTTCCCGAGTAGCTGGGATTGGAGGCACATACCACCACACCCGGCCAATTTTTCATATTTTCAGTAGAGATGGGGTTTCACTCTGTTGGCCAGACTGGTATCGAACTTCGGACCTCGTGAACTGCCCACGTCGGCTTCCCAAAGTGCTAGGATTACAGGCATGAGTACTGCACCGAGCCTTTTTTTTTTTTTTTTTTTTTCCATTAGTGATTCTCCTGCCTCTGCCTCCTGAGTAGCTGGGATTACAGGTGTTAGTTGTCATGCCTGGTCTTGTTTTTCTTCAAGCCTGTTCCTGAGCACTCAATAACCTGGTATTCCCAGTCACTCAGCCTCATGTTCCTGATCCCTAAGTTATGTGTATCCATAATTAAACAGACACATACTACAGGTGTGCATAGCAGGGACCTGAGGTCTTCCCGTCACTGTTGGCATGCTGGCATGTTCTCACAGTGGGTGAGTTTTCCCCTCTGTGTCACCCTCCAGTAATTCCTGCTGATTGATTCAAAGGCCCACGTTTAGACCACTGATGACAATTAATTATTTGAAATATCCTATAATGGTAATAAAATAATTGCTGTGCCAGGTACTCTTGTTTCCTCTGTTCATTGATTTCACACACACGAACCCTCCTGTGCACAGGAACTAGCCTGGAGTCGGTGCCAGCGGCCCCCGGCTGGAGCCTTCCACCCCATGCTGCTCCTTTTTTGGCCATCCAGCAGACACGCATTTGTGTTCCCATGCCAGGCATCCTTCCATCTTTGACGGAGTAACAGCACTTGAGTGACTGATACTCTGTCATGCCATGTACTTTTGATTTGTCTACCTAGAGAAGGAATTCCACAACTCTTGAACTCTGAAGTTCTCTAATCATGCTGTTTTTTTAAGAGACAGGGTCTCACAGTGTTGCCCAGTCTGGAGGGCAGTGGCTGTTTACAGGCTCCGTCACAGTCACTGCAGCCTCCAGCTCCTGGGCAGTCCTCCTGCCTCAGCTTCCCGAGTAGCTGGGACTCCTGGCCCATGCCACCGCACCCAGCTTATGATGCTGGTCTTTAAAATAGTGTTACCAATCCCATGGTGAGTGTCTTGGGATTTTGGGATGGTACTTGGAGTTATAAGTTCAACTGAGGTCTTTTCTTTCATCCTGGATGGTTATTAGAACCCTCATGAAGGGAGTCACTATTTCAGAGGGAGCTGCAGTGGCCAACCAGGAGTGCGCTAGGTAACCTCTTTGCTCTTCCTCCTGCTCACCTGGGTGGTTGTTCCTGGTGTCTGCATCCTTCCATGGCTCTCTACTTCCGAGGCAGCAGTCCGGGGCGGTCAGGCAGGGGTGAATTGCTTTTCTGTGTCATGCTGCTTTTTTCTGACGTACAGGCAGTATCTGCTGAGTTGTCCCAAAGCACAGAGATGTGATCTGCAGAAGGTATTTTGCATCTCCGTGGGCAGGAGCTGGAGTTTCACCCTGCTGCTTTAGTGGATGGCCTTTGAACAAGAAACAGAGCAGGTCTTTCTTTTTGAGAGTAATTCTCCTGAGAATCAGAACAGACTCTGTGCTAGAGCAGTTATCTCTGCAAATGTTTCTTCCTTTCTTCTTCCACCACTCTCACCCCGTCTTTTTTTCCCCCACTTGTTTGCAAAGTTTTATTTCATTCCATTGTTCAGTGGGTTGGTTTACTTTACGAAAATCCAAGAAAAACAAGGCTGAGGTTTTTGCTGTTAGAAAATGAAAAGCCCTTTTATGAGAAAGTGCATCCCTGTCAGCATGGCTTATTCTGTCTGGTAAGAAGAGAAAAAGCCATCAGAACACTCCCTTTTGGTGATTTAATTTTTAAGAACCCCCTTCAGGAAGCCTGCCTTGTGATGCATTTGAAGAGAAATAGCAGTTAGTGAGACTTAGTCAGCACTGAGGAACACGTGGCTCTCTCTTGCAGACTAAGAAATACTGAGCAGGAAGAGTCTTGGCATTTGGAACAGGTGAATCAAGAACCTGCTCTCATTGGTTTGTGAGTGCCTTTAAAGTGAAAGCAAGAAGCTTGGAAGGAAAACGTCACAGATCATGCACACTGGAAATAAAAATATGCAAATAAAAGAGAAAATAAAAATCCCATCCAGCACCGTGTATTTTTCAGCCCTCTAGCTTTTACATTTTTCTTTGTATAGGACAGTTAAAACCAGAGTTATAATTGAGCAGCAACTTTAACCTAGATTAAGTCAACGTATTGTTTCCACCTCAACATCAGTACATCTGCTTCTGCAGCATGATTTTGTTGATGGTGGTGGTGGTGATGTTGAGACGGTGTCTCCTTGTTTGGCCCGGCTGGAGTGCAGTGGTGCGATCTTGGCTCACTACAACAACCTCAGCCTCCCCGGTTCAAGTTATTTTCCTGCCTCAGCTTCCCGAGTAGCTGGGATTACAGGCACCCACCACTGTGCCCAGCTAGTTTTTGTATTTTTAGTAGACACGGGGTTTTACCATCTTGGCCAGGCTGGTCTCCAACTCCTGACCTCATGATCCACCCGCCTCGGCCTCCCAGAGTGCTGGGATTACAGGAGTGAGCTACCACACCTGGCCAAATTTTTGTACTTTAGTAGTGATGGGTTTTCACCATGTTAGCCAGGTGGGTAGCAAACTGCCAACCTCGAATGATCTGCCCATGTTAGCTTCCCAAAGTGCTGGGATTACCATGCCCGGCCCTGCAGCATGATCTTAATGGCTAATAGCTTTTCTGCTGTATGAATATGATAGAATTTGACTATTTATCTTTGGTATTTTAGGTTTTTCCTTTTCCTTTTTTTTTTTTTTTTTTTTACACTTTTTTGTAGCTGAATCTTCCTGCACAATTTATTATTTTCTTAGGTTTAAATTTTAAAAACGGAATTGCTGGGGCAATGAATATGTAGGTTTTGAAGCATTTAAGAAAATGTTTTCCATCACCAAATTGTCCTCCAGAAAAGTATTGCCAATCTTATACAAGAAGAATGGCATATGAGTGTAGTTTTAGTTTGTATTTTTATGGAGTGCATTTGAGCTGATGTTCCTCTGTGTGGTTAATAAACAGGTGTTTTTGTGCATATGTGTGTCTGTGTTGTGGTGTGGTGTCCTGCAGCCTGAGGCCTCTGTTTCTCAACCTGTGCGTGGAGGTTGGCCAAGGCAGCCTGTGAAGTCCTCGGAGCCCTATACAGCGCCCTGAGTTTCTGTAGGATTTCTTTCTTTGTGATAGTACCCTTTCTTAAAAGTTTCCAATACAGGCCATCAGTCTGCATCATTCCGTAAGGAATAAAGAACGGAAATGCCTACTTTTTACTTCCTTTGTTCTGGGGTAACGTTCTCCTTGTAAAGGGCAGAGGGTAGGAGGCTGAGGCAGACAGCAGCAGGATGGTGCTGAGAACGGGTCTGAAGAATCTCCATTTTGTGCTGACTTAAAAGTTTTCTCTACTGTCGGATGATCTCTTTATAGTTAAAGAAGAAATTACAATACTCGTAGCTGTTTGGCCAATTCTGCATTTACTTTATTCAGCAAGGTCTCACACTCCTAATTTTAGAGCTCCTGGAATTTTGTAGTCCTCTCAAGATCAGGTTCTGGCTGGGTGCCGTGGCTCACACCTGTAATCCCAGCACTTTGGGAGGCCAAAGTAACAATCACTTGAGGCCAGGAGTTTGAGAGCAGCCTGGGTAACATAGGGAGACCCTGTCTCTATTAAAAAAGATTGGGTTTAGGCTGCGCGTGGTGGCTCACTCCTGTAATCCAAGCACTTTGGGAGGCCAAGGCAGGCAGATCACTTGAGATCAGGAGTTCGAGAGCAGCCTGGGCAATGTAGTGAGACTCTCTTTCTACAAAAAATATAAAAATTAGCCAGGTATGATGGTACACGCCTGTAGTTCCAGCTACTTAGGAGGCTGAGGCAGGAGGATCACTTGAGCTGCAGTGAGCTATGATTGTGCCAGTGCACTTTAGCCTGGGTAGTGGAGTAAGACCCTGTCTCCAAAAAGGAAAAAGGGAGAGACAGAGAGGTGGGGGTCTCACTTTGTCACTCAGGTTGGAGTTCAGTGGCACAGTGGCAGCCTCCTGAGTAGCTGGGACTACAGGTGTGCACCACTGCACCTTGCTAATTGAAAAAATATTATTGTAGAAATAAGATTTCTGAGCACCTGTTTACTGAGCACCTGCTGTAGGCCAGGCACTGTTCTCATTTTGCTCAGCTCACGTAACAGTGAACAAGATGGACCACAATTTCAGCTTTTTCCTAAGTATTTTAGATAAACTGAATTTATAGCCTTCCAAAGTATTGAATAACAAGATAGATGTGTTCCTAAAGATTGTTTCATAGAGTAAATCATTTTGCCCATGAATTCTGTTACATTTTCAGAAACATTATTCTAGAAAAAAGGAAATTCTCCGCCTGAAGATTAGCCGCAGGAAAAAGTAAACACATTTATGACATTAAATGGAAGTTAACACGATTGGTGTACATGGAAGACTAAACTAGGCCAGGCTGGGTGGTTAACGCCTCTAGTCCTGGCTGCCCAGGAGGCTGAGGTGGGTGGATTCCTTGAGCCCAGGAGGTTGAGACCAGCCTGAGCAACTTGGTGACATCAGCCGGGCGTGGTGGCATGTGTCTGTAGTCCCAGCTACTTGGTAGGCTGAGGCAGGAGAATTGCTTGAACCTGTGAGGTTGCAGCAAGCCAAGATCGCGCCATTACACTTGAGCCTGGGCGACAAGGGAAACGTCGGCTTAAACAAACACATAAAACAACAGGATGGAAATTATACCTCAAATTTAAAAAGTACGATGGCTGTGGTAGACCAAATAATGGCTCCCAAAGATAACCAGGTCCTGGTCTGTCCACTCAGACCACCAGAGGTGGTCGAGGAGGACCTTGGTAGTCTCAGACAGTGTGAGACTACCAAAGTCTTCCTTGAAGTGCAGTCTGGCCCCTTTGCCCCTCCGACCTCACTTCCTGCTGCTGCCCCCCGCCCCTACTCTCCACTCTGTTCCTGACACACCACAGGCACACATTCTCCTCTAGCCTGTGCAGTGGCTCTTTCCTCTGCCGGGAACACACAGTCCCATACATCCACAGCTCAGTGCCTTAGAGAGCTACCACCAGGCAGGACAGAGTGTCATGCTCATTCAGGTGCTCAGCAGAATTCAGCTCCTTGAGGTTGTAGAACTGAGGACCCTGTTTTCTGGTTGGTCACTGGCCAGTAATGGCTCTTAGGTCCTAGAGAACCCTCAGGATCAACCATGTGGCCCTCCCAGGTATGGCAGCTTACTTTTGAGACCAGCAGGCTGCTACAGTGGAGTCTTAAGTTAACATAATTACAACCAGGTTTGGTGGCCCACACCTGTAGTCCCAGCTACTCAGGAGGCTGAGCGGGGAGAATCGCTTGAGCCTAGGATCTTGAGGCTGCAGTGAGCTATGTTTACCACACTGCTGCACTCCAGCTTGGGTGACAGGGGAGACCCTTTCTCAAAATAAAATAAAAAAATGTTTTAGTGTGGGCGTGGTGGCTCATGGCTATAATCCCAGCACTTTGGGAGGCTGAGATGGGTGGATCACCCACCTGAGGTCAGGAGTTCAAGACCTGCTGACCAACATGGCGAAATCCCATCTCTACTAAAAATACAAAATTAGCCAGGCGTGATGGCACGTGTCTGTAGTTCCAGCTGCTGTAGACAGAGGCAGGAAAATTGCTTGAACCTGGGAGGCGGAGGTTGCAGTGAGCTGAGATTGTGCCACTGCACTCTAGCCTGGGCGACAGTGAGACTCCATCTCATAAAAATTTTTTTTTCCTAAAGATTAAGTTAACATAATCACAGTGACTGTCTCACCATATGCACAGGCTTTGCCTACACTGAAGAGAGGGGCTCGGCCGGGTGCAGTGGCTCACACCTGTACTCCCAGCACTTCGGGAGGCCGAGGCAGGCAGATCATGAGGTCAGGAGATTGAGACCATACCATCCTGGCCAACATGGTGAAACCCCGTCTCTACGGAAAATACACACACACGAAAAGAATAGCTGGGCATGATGGCACTCGGGAGGCTGAGGCAGGAGAATTGCTTGAACCCAGGAGGTGGAGATTGTAGTTAGCCGAGATCACACCACTGCACCACAACCTGGGTGACAGTGAGACTCCGTCTCAAAAAAAAGAGAGAGGGACCCTTGGGAACCCTGTTAGAATCCTGCGTGCTACCATGGTGTAGCCCTGGCATACCTTCCTTGAGAACATGGAAGCCAGGTCACTACCCAGGCCACCTGCAAGGAGGTTCACCGTTTGACCTGCCTACCGGGCACGTGACGTTTTTTTTTCTTTCCTGAGACAGGGGGTAAAACTCTGTTGCCCAGGCTGTAGTGAGTGGTACAGGGTTGGCTCACTGCAACCTCTGCTTCCCAGGATAAAGCGATCCTCCTGTCTCACTCTCCCAAGTAGCTGGGACCACAAGCATGGACCACCATGCCCAGCTCCAGCTAATTTTTTGTATTTTTGGTAGCTATTTTTTGTTTCACTGTGTTGCCCAGGCCAGTCTTGAACTCCTGAGCTCAAGTGATCCCCACCCCCGGCTTCAAAAGTGCTGGAATGACAGACCGGAGCCACTGCACCCAACCAAGTACTGGGTAACATTTTCGTTTACTTTTCTTCCTCCTTTACTTCTGCTCAGGGGTCTAGGTCTGAGTCAGGGCTTGAGGGTGTCCCCATGCGGGCTGGTGTTACCCAGGACAACGCAGCAGGGCTTGTCTGGGCTGGTGGGTGAGGGCTCCACTTCTTTGTTGCATACAGGGGAGGGACCGAGGATCTGAATGGCATCTCTATGTTAGAGGACATACTGACCTTGAAAGCAAAGCAGAACGGAGTTCTGTGAGCTGAGGAGTCCCAGCTGGCTCGCATTCTAGAGAAGAGCCACCAAGGGAGTGTTTCGTTAGCCCCAGGGAGAGAGCCAGCCCTGTGGGGGGCCATGGGCTAGGAGCAGGCCCCCCAGGAGCTACTCACTGTCCCCTGGCCTGGGGCACACATCTGCTTCTGCAGGCACCAGACCTGAAGTGCATAACGGAGCCCCACGGCCTTCTGTTTCCCTCAGCGATGTGCCTGCCATCGTTGAATGTGTGTATTCTTTGGCTGCTTTCATAAATGCTGTTTTATTTCCTCAGTGTGTTTGCTGAAAGCTTGAATGTATCCACTTGTCTATTTTCCAAGTATTCTCATGTCCATTTTAAGAGTCTCCTGTCTTTAAAATAACATGGAGACAGCTCTGAATATACTAAAAACCATTGAATTGTACCCTTCATATGAGTGAACTTGTGGCATGTGCATTTTATTTCAATAATGCTGTTAACAGAATTAGCATGGAGTCAGCACTGCTGTGTTTCCTGCAGTACCTGCCGTCCACTCTGCCCCCGGCCACCCCTTTTTCCCCTCCGACCCATCCCACATCCCACTGCACCTCACCCTCCCCACCATTCCTGTACCAGGGAGCTTTTCAAACACAGAGTGGGGTGGAGAACAGCAGCCTACGGAATCCCAACAAAGGTGGAAAGGTATCAGGGAGGGGCAGCTGTGGTATGGAGGAGCATCACATTCTCTTCACAAAGAAGGAGCCTGTCGCTGTGATTAGAAGGACTTAGGCCGGGCACGGTGGCTCACGCCTGTAATCCCAGCACTTTGGGAGGTGGATCACTGGAGGTTAGGAGTTCGAGACCAGCCTGGCCAACATGGTGAAATCCTGTCTCTAAAAAAATACAAAAAAATCGGCCGGGAGCAGTGGCTTACGGCTGTAATCCTACCACTTTGGCAGGTGGGTGGATCACCTGAGGTCAGAGGTTTGAGACCAGCCTGGCCAGCATGGTGAAACCTTGTTTCTACTAAAAATACAAAAAATTAGCCAGACGTGGTGGCGTGTGCTTGTAATCCCAGCTACTTGACAAACTAAGGCAGGAGAATTGTTTGAACCTAGGAAGTGGAGGTTGCAGTGACTTGAGATCACACCACTGCACTCCAGTCTGAGCGACAGAGCAAGACTGTGTCTCAAAAACAAAAAACAAAAGGCCAGGTTTGATGGTTCACGCTTGTAATCCCAGCACTTTGGGACACCGAGGCGGGTGGATCACCTGAGGTAAGGAGTTTGAGACCAGTCTGGCCAACATAGTGAAACCCTGTCTTGGCTAACACCCTTTTTGGCCTTAGCCCATCTGCACCCAGGTGGGGGGAAAAAAAAAGAAACCCTGCCGGGCGCGGTGGCTCACACCTGTAATCCCAGCACTTTGGGAGGCCGAGGCGGGTGGATCACGAGGTCAAGAGATCGAGACCATCCTGGTCAACATGGTGAAACCCCGTCTCTACTAAAAATACAAAACTTAGCTGGGCATGGTGGCACGTGCCTGTAGTCCCAGCTACTCGGGAGGCTGAGGCAGGAGAATTGCTTGAACCCAGGAAGCGGAGGTTGCGGTGAGCCGAGATCGCGCCATTGCACTCCAGCCTGGGCAACAAGAGCGAAACTCTGTCTCAAAAAAAAAAAAAAGAAGAAAGAAACCCTGTTTCTACTAAAAATACAAAAATTAGCTGGGCGTGGTGGTAGGCACCTATAATCCTAGCTACTCGGGAGGAGGGTGCGGTGGAATCGCTTGAACCTGGGAGGTGGAGGTTGCAGTGAGCTGAGATTGTGTCATTGCACTCCAGCCTGGGTGACAAAAACCAAAGAAGGACTTTGAGCTGGGTGCTGAGCAGGCCTCTTTCTACTGATGGGCAGACATATCTGTTTCTTTTTATTTATTTTATTTTATTTTTTTGAGACAGTATCTCGCTTTGTTGCCTAGCCTGGAATGCAGTGGTGCCATCTCTGCTCACCGCAACCTCCGCCTCCCAGGTTCAAGCGATTATCCTGCCTCAGCTTCCCAAGTGGCTGGGACTGCAGGCATATACCACCCTGCCTGGCTAATTTTTGTAGTTTTAGTAGGACTGGGTTTCACTAAGTTGGCCAGGCTGGTCTCAAACTCCTCACCTCATGATCCACCCACCTTGGCCTCTCAAAGTACTGGGATTACAGCTGTGAGCTTCTGTGCTTATATATATATTTTTTTAGACAGAGTCTCACTCTCTCACCCAGGCTGGAGTGAGGTAGCATGATCTTAGCTCACCGCAACCTCAGTCTCCTGGGTTCAAGTAATTCTCCTGCCTCAGCCTCCCTAGTAGCTGGGACTGCAGGTGTGAGCCACCATGCCCAGCTAATTTTTGTGTTTTTAGTAGAGGCAGGGTTTTACTCTGTTGCCGAGGCTGGTCTCGAACTCCTGACCTCATGATCCGGCCGCCTTAGTCTCCCAAAGTGCTTAGTTTACAGGCGTGAGCCACCATGCCCGGCCTTTTTTTCGTTTTGTTTTGAGATGGAGTCTTGCTCTGTCTTCCCAGACTGGAGTGCCTTGAGTGGTGTGATCTTGGCTCACTGTAACCTCTGCCTCCCGGGTTGAAGCGATTCTCCTGCCTCAGCCTCCCAAGTAGCTGGAATTACAGGCACCCCGCCACCATGCCTGACTTTTTTTTTTGTAGTTTTAGTAGAGATGGGGTTTTAATGTGTTAGCCAGGATGCTCCTGAACTTCCGACCTCGTGATGCACCCACCTTGGCCTCCCAAAGTGCTGGGATTACAGGTGTGAGCCACCGCACCTGGCCCGGGCACATCTATTTCTGATGGATAAAAGTGGATTTCTGAATGTGTGATATGCTTCTTTGGGGACAGGCCTTTTCCATGTCAGACCAGCACAGTGCTTTTATTCTAGACTTTTCTAAACCTTCCCCTCTAAACCAGGCAAAGCGAATCAGTTCCTCATCATGGTAATCAGAACAGTTCTCTGAGTTAGGAAGCTTTTTTTTTTTTTAAGGTAGAGTTTTGCTTTTGTTGCCCAGGCTGGAGTGCAGTGGCACAATCTTGGCTCACTGCAACCTCTGCCTCCTGGGTTCAAATGATTCTTCTGTCTCAGCCTCCCAAGTCTTTGGGATTATAGGAGTCTGCCAGCGCACCTGGCTAATTTTGTATTTTTTTAAGTAGAGATGGGGTTTCATCATGTTTGCCAGGCTGGTCTTCAACTCCTGAGCTCAGGCAGTCTACCTGCCTCAGCCTTTCAAAGTTCTGGAATTACAGGCGTACCACTGCCCCTAGCGAAGGAACCTATTTTTGTACTAGAAACAGAAAAACTGAGCTGCCAGTGAGCACATTCAGAGTAGGAAAACTTACATTATTCGGCCTACCTATCTTTCTTCCAAATTTCAATACCGTACCTTTTAAGTTGTCAAGAAAAGAGACATGAGATTTACTCGAATGACTTCATTTTCCCAGCAGGACCCATCATTCCAGGGTGGGTAAGGCATCCAGGAGGTGGGTCGTTGTTCCTTGCCCACACCCCCAGTTAAAAGGAAAGACTTCCACTCATCTAGAGCAGCCTCTGAGCAGGGTCTTTAGGCATAAACTGCCAAGCATAACCTCCCGTAAAGTTACTTGCATAGTAGTTGGTGCGAAGCAGACTAAATGGGAATTAAAAATGGTCTCTAGCCAGGCGTGGTGGCTCATCCCTGTAGTTCCAGCTACTCTGGAGGTCAGTTGGGAGGATTGCTGGAGCCCAGGAGTTTGAGACCAGCCTGAGCAACATAGCGATATCCCCCCTCTCTAAGAAAATGCAAAAATTAGCTGGGTGTGGTGGCACATACCTCTAGTCCCAACTACTCAGGAGGCTGAGGCGAAGAGGATTGCCTGAGTCTAGGGGTTAACATCTAGCCTGGGCAATGCATTGTAGACCTCATCTCTCTCTCTCTCTTTTTTTTTTTTCGAGACAGAGTTTCGCAGTGTTGCCCAGGCTGGAGTACAATGGCGCCATCTTGGCTCTATGCAGCCTCCACCTCGCAGGTTCAAGCGATTCTCCTGCCTCAGCCTTCCTAGTAGCTGGGATTACAGGTGCCTGCCATCACGCCTGCCTAATTTTATTTTGTATTTTTGTATTTTTAGTGTTGGCCAGGCTGGTCTGGAACTCCTTAACCTCGTGATCTGCTCACCTCGGTCCCAAAGTGCTGGGATTACAGGTGTAAGCCACCGAGCCCGGC
>PVKV010041188.1:0-11643 GCA_004027835.1 Alouatta palliata | reverse complement strand
GCATCTCACACTGGGGTCTGTTGGGGGGAAAAAGGGGAGGGACAGCAGGGGGTGGGGAGTTGGGGAGGGATAGCATGGGGAGAAATACCAGATATAGGTGATGGGGAGGAAGGCAGCAAATCACACTGCCATGTGTGTACCTATGTAACAATCTTGCATGTTCTTCACATGTACCCCCAAATCTAAAATGCAATAAAAATTATATATAAAAAAAAATCGTTGTATTATAAAGACACATGCACACGTATGTTCATTGTGGCACTGTTTACAATAGCAAAGACCTGGATCCAACCCAAATGCCCATTGATGATAAGCTGGTTAAAGAAAATGTGACACATATACACCATGGAATACTATGCAGTCGTAAGAAATGATGAGTTCATGTCCTTTGCAGGGACATGGATGAATCTGGAAACCATCATTCTCAGCAAACTGACACAAGAACAGAAAATCAAACACTGCGTGTTCTCACTCATAGGCGGGTGTTGAACAATGAGAACACATAGACACAGGGAGGGGAGCGTCACACACTGGCGTCTGTTGAGCGGGACTAGGGGAGGGACAACAGGGGTAGGGAGATTGGGGAGGGATAACATGGGCAGAAGTGCCAGATGTAGGTGACGGGTGGGATGGAGGCAGCAAACCACATTGCCATGTATGTATGTACCTATGCAACAGTCCTGCATGATCTGCACATGTACCCTAGAACCTAAATTACAATAACATATATATATACACACACACATATATATATATATATAAAGATAATGTTAAATATTCTTAAAATATTTTTAACTCCTTTCTAAAACAAAGCATACTCTTTTCCTTTGCTTTGTTGCTGTAAAAAAAATTTAAAAAGTTAAACTCATTTTGTTTTGATTAATTTTTTACCTTTATCCTAAAGAAGATTTCCCTTCCAGTTACTGACTAGCAGTGAATATGTTTAGCCTAAAGAGTTCTCAGTAGAAGTCCTTATGCCTCAACAAATAAATCACATTGTTGCTCTAGTCGTGGGAGCTAATACAGTTCTCACTTTGTTTCTTTTTTACAATGAAGACAAAATAAGAGATGTTGGAAGCATTGAATTGTATAAAATTAGAATAGATGTTTTCAAATGTCTCCCTGATTTTTCTCTTAAAATGTGAAAATATTTATTTGAATAAATTTTACTAAGAAAATTAAAGATAAATGCAATGTTTTTACTTGTTTATGGCAAAATATACTAATATGTGGACCCATCTAAAATTCCTATATAGCACAAAATGAAATTAGGATAATATAGATAATTGAGTTAAATTGTAGACTAAACTGCACTTTATTTGACTTGAGGGCTGTATTTTTAAGTGGTGCTTTTGAAAGCAGAGTTTAGTTTCTAAGACTGTGCTACCCAGTATAGTAGGCATATGTAGCTATTCATAGTTACAATTAAATCTTAAAATGTGACACTCAGTCACATTAGCCTATTTCAAGTTTTCAGTAGCTCCTTGTGGCCAGTGGATATCATATTGGGTATTTTTGCCATTGCAGAAAGTTATATTGCATGATGTACTTGAGTTGCATATGTAGATCATTATCTGCAAGTTATAAACGGTGAGAGGAAAATAATTATCATGTGGTAAAAAGCAAAATGCACAAATTCATTTCTAGTAAAGAATTGAAAAAAATATATTAGTGGGATGACTTAACCAAATAAGAATTTTCAAATCAAAGAAATGTTGAAAACTATAAATGTCATTTCACCGATATTAAGTATATATCTGTTTATAGAGTATAGATGTAAATATCTCTGTTCATTAAATATTCTCTCTGACTTTATAAATAAGAAAATGGGTATAGGGAATTTGCAGAAAATATGAGGGTTAATGTGTATATAGGAGCTAGAGCAAGAATAGGTGTGTTAAGAGTGTAGCTTGTCACACTCATTAAGTATTGTAGTAATTGATACATTTACCAAGAAGGAAACAGGCTCTCTCATCTGTCTCCTCAGAAATGAACTGTGAGTTCCTTACCTAGTCTAATAAAGTTTTGAAATTTAATAAACCACTTGTACCAAGACTTGGTTGACATGCAGACCAAAAGACATGTACCTGGGCAGCTTTTGTAGAAGGGAAGAGAAGAGGAGAAATAAGCTGTTTATTTACCTGTATAAATTGCCATTGAAAAAGTGACGGATGAATATTTGAGTTGCCTCAAAAGCCAATTCTTTTCAATTACTAATGAAATGAAGAAAAACGCTGCTATTTTGACTCCATGTTGTTACTGAAGGAATCTGCTGATTCTACATGAGGTAACTAAGAGGAGTCTTCTTAAAGAGTTTGCTGCTCATGATTTGAGGCTCTTTCAGAGGGCAGTACTTGACTTGAAATTACTAATAAAGGTTCAAGGAAAAATTATCACTGACAGCATGGAATGCACAAACTTGACAAAATGATTATAGTTAATTCTATCTGGTTACTCAGAAAAGAAAACAGAAAGTGTGACAGTGGTGAAGAGAAATAAAATTTTAGTTAGAATTTTCTTTCAATATATTGACATAAAAGTGATAATTAAAAATAAGATATTATTACTCTGCATTTACTTTTATTATCAATTTTTAAGCATTCTTCACACATTCAATCATTATATTATGAACATTCAGAGTATTATTGGAATATTGAATGTTCTATTGCACAGAAAGAGTTTGACATTGTAAGTGCTTGACTTTCTTATTTCTCTTCCCCAAGCAGAAAATCAAATATATTCACAATGCTTACTGTCATTCAAATTACACTCATTGCAAATTCTTGAACTTGCTTTGTTCTGTGCACACATATTCCCAACTGGGACTGTTATAAATACATATGCAACATCAGCTAAGGCTTAATACAGAAAATTGCCATATTAAATTAGATGAATTATTAAATAATTTGTTCTAAAACTATAACAGCTTTTAGGAGAAGTATGTCACAGCCATTAGCCTATAAGTAAAGATAAAGAGCAGGTAAAATACTACCAGTTGACCTAAACATAATTCTCACCAGTTTATCAAATTTGTTTGTCATATCTGGAGAAAAAAATAAACTGCGGAAATCTCCTCCCACTCTTCAATATTGGCCTAAAATTCTCCCCAGAATTCAAATCATACTCTCTATAATTCATAGTGTCTAGAAGAACAAAATATAATGATTATTTTATACAAGACTGCCTTTTTTAAGAAAGATGATATTTCCTCATTCTACTGCTCTGATATAGGAAATGTTATTTCAAGAATCTTTTAAGTGACTTTAGTAAATTAAACTGGTAATGATACATACAGTTCTGAAGTTTAATTAATAAAAGAGACTTCAAATAAATGCTCATTTTAAAATATCCTTTTATAGCATTACATATCCCTTATTTATGCTTACAACTCATAGAAAGAAATAAAAGAATTGCAATGGCCTGTGTATCAGACACCAGTAATGTAGTGCCTTCCAACATCTCAGCCTCACGTGGTTGCTTGCTCCTCATCAGCCACCTCTTAAAGGAGACAGATTCTTGTTAATGCTCATGTTTTTATCACCTCCAGAGTGGTGGCTGGCTCTTTCTCCTACTTTCAGGGATGCATAAAGCACCAGGTCACAGGTCAAGGTTATCTGGGATCCCACAGGGAGAATTTAAAGAATGTGTTGGTGTAAATTGGAATTTAAAAGGATTAATTTTTAACCAGTGAAGAAGAGAAGATGGGAGGTAAATACTTCCATTTGTTCTCTAATGGTTTAATCTGAGACACAGTGATATCTTACATCGATAAATAATTGGTTATGTCTATGCTGAAGCAATAACCAATATAGTCATGTTCGGTCTTCTGGACCTTTCAATTTCACTGTCCTAAGATTAAACCTACTAATAAACCATTATTACTTAAACTTGCCTTAGGTAAGGAAACCACTTGTTGAAGATTGCCTTTCTTTGCCAAGGGACACAACCCACAAAATCATCAGTTACGGAGATTTTGGCTTTAAGGGGATACTACTATCAGGGGGCCCACACTTAGAAAGTATACCACAGCTCGTTTGGAAGCTTCTAACATAGCCCATTGGTTTGGCCCTCACTCAAAGAATTCTGATAAGTAGATTAAGTAATAAAAATGATTAAATGGAAAGCTCAAGTGAGGCACACACTGTCTTTAACACCCAAAGCCCAATGAGGTGCTGGATCTCCTTTTTTGATGGTGGAGGCAAATACACTGCAATACTTTTATTGACTACTGAAGAGATTGGGTGTTATGAATCTTTCCATGTAACACCAAGAAATTTTACTTGGCTAGCAATCCTCTGAATTTGGCTGGGGCTTATCAACCACTCTTTCTAGTGCAGCTATGTTAACACTGTACTCAGTTCCACTGAGACTGAAACTTTTTTAATTGCCAACCAAGTGGATAGTATTCATATAGCAAACACTTTGCATGTCAGCAGACAGAAGCAGTCATGTTAAGGCCTGACACACTCGTCATGGCAACGACAAGGATTTTAGTTATTCTTGTCCACTAACACTTCTGTCTGTACATTCTCAGCAAATCCCCTTTGGCATTTATGGGACAGGGTGGTATAAGGATAAAACATCAATTCCTAGTGCATTGAATTGATACAAAGTAACCTACCACAAGGTATTTTAGCTTCTGTGAACATGGAACAAACCTCATTAGCTCAATCCAGTTACTCTATCCCTCATGGAACCTAGTAAGATGGTGGCTTGAGTGGTTATATGCAACTGAAACTAAACGTTTAAATTTCTCCCTTCCCTGAAATTTCTCAGAATACTTTAATACTTTTCTATGACTCCAGATCCCTCATGAAGACAGAAAGATGTCATCTTCACTCTTCATTGTCTTTTTCTTTACAGCAGCTGTAGTTAGAATGAAGAGGGAGTGAGCCATCAGGGTACACAAAAGAAGAATCAGTTTAATGTCATTAAGCAAGTCTCATTTACTTTCTTTTTCAGTAAGTTCAGCAGCTATTTTCAAGTCAACAAAAACTTTTTTTACTGTGTTCAAACTTCTCAAAGTCAGTAAGTGTCAAGACTATCATCACTGACATCATCTACTTCAGCTTTGGAGACCCCTTGACTCCACAGTCACACTCATAATGTTTTCTGCTTGAGGTCATAGGATGTGTACCCTTTAACTAACTCATGTGTCTTGCATGGTAGTGACATTTCTTAGGGACTCTACTTTAATTGAAAGCATAATTTTTACCTCATTGCAATGAACATTTCTCTTAGGGTTTCACCAAATTTTGACCAAAGGACTATAGCATTTTCAATGAAAATGAGGATGATTGCAAATTTATCAAGATTTATGTGAATCAGCTTCTCAGTATTTTAAACTCAACATGAATATTATCAATGCCTCATCGATGGTTTGTGATGGGAGTTTGTCTATTTCAAGAGAATCTTCCTGATGGAGCCACATCTCCCTTATACCAGCCAGGGCCATCGCATGAAAACAAGCAAAACAAACTCTGAGACCGAAGACTTTCAGTGTTTTCTCTGAATAGATCTGAAGTTTTCATGATAGACTGGGGATGAGTTGCAAGGTCTCCCAGGTCTACTTATTTATTCTTAACAAGCCTTGTGCCCTCCATCTATTATTTTCCAATGAAAACAAAGTTATGATTAACTTTATTACTGTACATAGTGGTCACAAATTTCCCTTATGCCATGCTCAATGTAGGTACACATCTCTATAAATGTTTTTGAAACGGCTGTGGACCTTCTGAGCACTCAGTATGTATCATTATGGGGAAGATTTGAAGATGACCATCTAATTGGTGAGAAATATCTTTTTTTTCTGCCAGAGGAAAGTTAACAGAAATAGGACTTTGGTTGAAAAAACTGCTTTCTTGTATTTGGCCTATAATTACCTCCCACTTCCTCATCAATAATAGTCTATAAAGTAGAGGGCTGCTTATTATTAGCCAGTTGACCATGCAATTTGCTCAACATCTTTTCTATATTTATGGACTTACTTCAAATCCTGTCAATCCTTCCACAAGACCCTCATCCATCCTCTTCCATTAAGTCCTTTATCTGTCAACATCCCATCCTCATTGACAAAATTGTCAAGAACTGTGGTGAATGGATTTTACTCTACTTGTATGCTAACAAGTTGGCTTTGTGTTTACTAGTAGAAGACATACAACCTCTCGTTCAGAGACAAAAGACTTTACTAACTCACAGTACAGCAAGCAGCAAGTACAGCATCATATCACACTAATTCTTGGTCCAAGTCCCACAGAAGGAATGAAATGGTGCTGGTGGTGATGTGTGTGATCTAAGACCGATGCCTTTCCAAGAAACTACAAGTGAAGTGCCCAGACCTAGGGAACTCACATCTTTTATAATGGCCAGTAAGAATTCTTGTCCTTTGCTTTTGAGTCACATTCTGTCTTCCATTGTTGTTCACTAAATAAAGATCCTTGAAAAGATTACCTAGAACAAAGGGCTATTGGTACTTTTGGTTGTAAGAAAAACATATAGAAAACTATATCATAACAATTGATAATAATTTTATATCATAAGATGTGGTATATTTCAATGAGCATACCATATTGTCTGAAAAGAATATTTGCACTAAGATTGCTGTAGTGTTCAAGGAATACCAATCAGGTCAAATTGGTTGGTAATAATGTTCAAATATTTAATGAAAATCATTTTAAAACTAATAAATAAAAACAAAATAATGTTTGATATAGAAAAATTATTTGACAAAATTCAACATTCATTGATGAATAAAACTCTAAGGCTAGAAAGAACTCTCGCAATCTGATAAAAATCATTTACTGAAAACATACAAAACATTTTATATGATGCCGAAAGATTAAATGCTTCTCCTAAGTAGAAACAAAACAAGGATATGACTCTTACCACATCTATACACATCAACAAATGTCCTAGCTAGTACAATAAGGAAATAAAATCAATAAAATTATACAGATCTACCATGAATAAACAGAAGTGTTTCTATTCACAGACTCATGTTTTCTATATGGAAAGCACAAAAGAAACTATAGAACTATAAAGTGAAGATATGAGTGAAACAAGCTTGAAGAAGTCAATATACAAAACTATGTTTAATGCTTTGGAATATTTAATTTTATTTATAGCACTTCTCTACACACTTATATCCTTATAGATTTTGATTCCATAAAAAGTCACAGAATTTATTTTATAGTTATCAATAATAGATTCTAAAATTTCTATGGGAAACAAAGGACCTAGAAGAGCTAAAACAATTTTGTAAAACAGGATCAAAATTTTAGGAGTCTATCACCTGATAGCAAGATTTATTGTTAACTTATAATGATTAAGACAGCATGTTACTGATGAAAGAATAAGCATAAATAATAATGCAATTTGAGAGTCCTAAGATAGACCTACTAACATATGGCCAGTTGATTTGACAAGTATACAAAAATAGTTTAGAAAGAAAAAACAATTATCTGCTATAGTATTAAAAAAATCTATATGCAAAACAAAAGAAAAGAGAGAAATAGAGGAGAAAATGGAAGAGTAACCAAGACTTCATATCATGATTTAAAATAAATCAACATGAATATAGGTCACCATGTAACATTGAACTTACAAAACACTTGGAAAGGAAATTAAGATCAGTAACATGATCTTGAGCTAAAAGTCAAATCATTTTCATCAAAATGATTAAAGATCTTTAAAGTGAAACAAAATATAAGTTGACTTTCTCATAACTAAGAACTTCTGCTCTCTATAAAACATCATTTACAGAATAAAAGAGAAGCCTAACATTGGAAGAAAATATTTTTGTGTTTTATATATCTAATAAATAACCTATTTTCAGATTAAAAATCTTCAAACTCAATAGTAAAAATATAAACGACTCAACCTTAATAAAGATGATAAAAATGATGAAACTATTAGAACAAACTTTTTACCAGAAAAAATACGTAAATAGAAAATTATCATTTGCAAAGGAGTCCAACATCATTAGTGATAAAGGCATACAAAAACTACGATGGGATTCCACTATACACCTATTAGAATGTTCAAAATAAAAGACATTCTCATTATTGTCATTATTCAGTTGACAATACCAAGTTCGAGACAGGGTGCATTGCATCTTTCAATCTCATAAATTGCCGGTGAGGATGCAAAATGGCACAGGTAATTAAACCAACCATTTGTCAGTTTTCAAATAATATTCTCTGCCTGTGCTCCAGCAACCACACTCCTGTTTTTACCCCAAAGTGAAAATGTATCTCTGTTAAAGGACTATATACAAATGTTTATGGCAGTGTTTTACATAATGTCCCAAATTGGAAATGAGCCAAAAATGATTCAATTGATCAGTGGATTAAAAATAGGGCATATTATGCAATGAGATGTTACTTGTTGATAATAATAAATGCAGTACTGATTCACAAAACCATGTTAATGAATTTTAAATGCATTATGATAAGTGAAAGAAGTCAGGCTTAAGAGACATGGACTTTTAAAAAAGTAAATAGTATGTATATTTGGTAAAACAGGAGATAAATGATAAATTATATATAGAAATAAACAGAAGATGGACATAGGGAGTGTGAGGGAGAGGAAGTAAAATTTAAACTAGGTTGACAAGGAAGGTTTTATCAAAAATATTACTTAGAGTAAATGTCTGAAGGCAGTTATAGGAAAACCCACAGATAAATAGTTAATCATGACAAAACAATGTAAAAATTGTCAATCCAGGACTATATCCAGGAGTTTTTGGTGGCACAGAGAAGAAAACTGTGCCTTGGCCTGGATAGTAAAATTTATATGTATCCTTTATTCTCTTTTGATGCATTAAAACATTATAATCAACTATGAAATATTTCCCAAAAGGGATTCCAGTCAGAATTTTCAACGTTTGTGGGGACACAAAGAGGAAAGTCCTGGCCTATATGGGGCATTGCATGTATTTTCATCTTGGGGAGGAGAATTGAGATATAATGTGAAACTGAAAAAACAGGAGATTGAAATGAGGCAGCTAATCTAGAACTCAATATTATTTTGTTTAAAGGAATTAAAGTTTACTAGAAAAGTAACATGATTACATTTTTAATAACTTTTATTTGCACCATTTTAACATTGATTTGAGGTTATCTGACAGTGAAGTCCTCTGGTGGGGACATCACACAAATTGAATAAGGTAAATGAACAATGAACAAGTAAGTTGGACTAGAAGTAAATGACAAGTCAGTGTCAGCTAGAGAAGTTTTCTAGTGGTACATGGTGAAGCCTTGTTATCACCTATGTTCTTACCTTCAAAATTTTGTAAAAATGAGAACATATTGACAACATGCAGTATAATGAAGTCTTTGTCCTGCTGTCTTATGACATATTTTACTTTAATTTTTTTTAGTTTTGTTTAAAACCATACGAAACATTTTAATGTTAATTTCTTCTGCTTTTATTTAATAAACACTAATTATAAAACAAATAAAAAAGCCTGAATAAACAGGAAAGAAAATGGAAAATTAAACCAGGATATTACCACTATTACACTTTGTTTTACTCACGTTCCGATTTCTTTTCTTAATTATGTGGCTTTTATTTGAATGGGAGTGAAGCCATCTTCCATAGGCAGTTTAATATCTTATTTTCGTTAAAAATTTTATTAGGAATATTTTATTATGACATTAAAAGTCATTTGAGGGCCAGGTGTGGCGGCTCGTGCATGTAATCCCAGCTCTTGGGAAGGCCAAGGTAGGAGGATCATTTGAGCTCTCAGTCCCAGCTGCTAGAGAGACTGATGCAGGAGGATCACGTGAGTTTGGAAGATCAAGGCTGCAGTGAGCTGTGATCACACCACTACATTCCCATCAGGGTGACAGAGGAAGACTGTCTCAAAAATAAATAAATAAAAATCCCTTGACACTTCTGGTTTCAGCTCACGTGTAAAGACTTCTAACATGTAAAAGAGTCTCACATGTAAAGAGCCCACTCCCCACAATAAAAAGCTGGACAAACTAAAAATGAACTGAAAATGAACATTTCCTAGGACTCATTAGAGAAATTAGTTCAGAGGCCAAATTTCCACATCAGAAGTAGGCACATCCTGCAAGATACATCATTAGAGACCTGCTTAACTTGGATAAAAACTCCTGGAGTTATAAATTACTTAACTGGTAAATTTCATAAATTATGGGTGGCTAGTGTGACTTTTGTTTGTTTGTTTGTTTGTTTTCAGGAGAGGCTAGTTTTTGGTGGGCTTTCCTGTCAGGAATTTGATCATGTTACTGTAGTGAAGATTGAAGAAAGATACAGGAATAACTCCCACAGAAAGAGGGCAAGAGAAGACTGAAAAATACTCGTATCTTTCTTTGTAAAGATCAACTCTCCAGAGGAAAGAAATTTGCCTTATTCCAGCTTGGAAAAGAAATTTCTCATTAGTCCATTCCCCTCCATCCTTCTTTTCTCATCAAAGAGGGGAGAGAATATAATAAATAGAGTACAAGGCATGAAGGAAATAGATTGAAAATGCTGTTGACTGGGAAATGAAAATGCACCAGTGTGAAGAAACTAACCACTGGCAGAGGGACAGCAATACTTTTGAAAGCCAAAGACTCAAGACACAAGCAATTAAAAGACGGAAACTTAATCGGAAGCTTATAGAATGTCCCTCCCCCTCAATACTGCCACACCAATGGGGCTTCAGTATAATAACCATGGGTTGCACTGTTAGACTTTTTCTGAGTAGAAATACTTAGGGAAGCCCAAAGGCAAGAGGACAGACAAAAGCAAGGACACTAAGGATATTTGAAGACTTTCACCTACAACTACAGCAAATAATAAACACAAACAAACTTCTAGCCAGAAAATTGTAACTCCTCACACTAAGGGCTCATTTACCTGTTATCCAATGTTGTATGACCAGCTTTCAACAAAAAATACAAACATACCAGATGATAAAGATTAACAGCCATAAAAAGTCATGCTGAAAGTATGTAACCTTAAGTGCATGATAAAAATGACACTTGACTACTTTTGAGGTCTTTCTCTCACAACTCATAACCATCACATAATAAAGAGCAAAGTATCAGACAAACCCTAAATGAAGAACATACAAAGTGTCTCAACAGTGTTTCTAAAAACTGTCGAGGTCATCACAAACAAGAAACACTGAGAAACTGTTTAGAGACTGGATGTTTAAATGTAATATGGTGGCCGGGCGCGGTGACTCACGACTGTAATCCCAGCACTTTGGGAGGCCGAGGCGGGCGGATCACTAGGTCAAGAGATCGAGACCGTACTGGTCAACATGGTGAAACCCCGTCTCTACTAAAAATACAAAAAAAAAAATTAGCTGGGCGTGGTGGCGCGCGCCTGTAGTCCCAGCTACTCGGGAGGCTGAGGCAGGAGAATTGCTTGAACCCGGGCGGCGGAGGTTGCAGTGAGCCGAGGTCGTGCCACTGCACTCCAGCCTGGTGCCTGGTGATGGAGTGAGACTCTGTCTCAAAAAAAAAAAAAAAAAAAAAAAAAAAAAAAAAAAAAAAAAAAAAAAAAAAAAAAAAAAAAAAAAAAAAAAAAAAAAAAAAAAAAAAAAAAAAAAAAAAAAAAAAAAAAAAAAAAAAAAAAAAAAAAAAAAAAAAAAAAAAAAAAAAAAAAAAAAAAAAAAAAAAAAAA
>PVKV010041187.1:0-11646 GCA_004027835.1 Alouatta palliata | reverse complement strand
TTTTGAGATGGGGTCTCACTCTGTTGCCCAGGCTGGACTACAGTGGTGCTATCACAGCTCACTGCAGCCTTGACAACTCAGCTTAGGTGATTCTCCCACCTCAAGGGAGAGGCAAATATTGTATGATATTTCCTAAGGCTAGTCATACTATTGTTTGTAATAATTTCTTTCTTTTTTTTTTTTCTGAGCTTCCAGAGCAAAATTCCATAGACAGAGAATTTCATAAGTAAAAATAGTTTTCATAAAATAGAAATAAAAAAACATAAATTTTATTTTAGATGGACTTTTTTTTTTTTTTAGGGTGGAGTCTTGCTCTGTTGCCCAGGCTAGAGTGCAGTGGCGCAATCTCAGCTCACTTCAACCTCTGCCTTTTGGGTTCAAGTGATTCTCCTGCCTCAGCCTCCCAAGTAGCTGGGATTATAGGTGCCCACCACCACACCTGGCTAATTTTTGTATTTTTAATAGAGACTGGGTTTCACCATCTTGGTCAGACTAGTCTCAAACTTCTGACCTCGTGATCCACCCGCCTCAGTCTCCCAAAATGTTAGGATTACAGGCGTGAGCAACCACCCCCAGCTGTACTTTTTTAAAATAAGAAATTTCATGTATTTTGTATACTTTAGCTAACTATACTACATTATGTCCTTGAAGAAGGAGATGAGGATTCTGAGGCCTAGGTTAATGAGTAAAGGCCAAAATGAGGAACAGAATCTCTTGAATCCTTGATTTTTTGAGATTAACTTTTCTTTTCCTTCTTTTTTTTTTTTTTCCCCAAGATGGAGTCTTGCTCTGTCACCTGGGCTGGGGTCCAGTGGAGTTATCTCGGCTCACTGCAACCTCCACCTCTCGGGTTCAAGCAATTCTCCTGCCTCAGCCTCCCCAGTAGCTGGGATCACAGGTGTGCACCACCACACCTGGCTAATTTTTGTATTTTTAGTAGAGACAGGGTTTCACCATGTTGGCCAGGCTGGTCTTGAATTCCTGACCTCAGGTGATCCACCCTCCTCGGCTGCCCAAAGTGTTGGAATTACAGGCATGAGCCACCGTACCTAGCCTGAATTTTTGAGATCAACTTGTCTTTTCGTGTCAGTCAAAAACATTTTGATTTTGGGGGCACCTATAACTAGATGCAGTTTTTTGGTTTTTTGGATTTTTTTGAGACAGGGTCTCACTCTGTCGCCCAGGCTGGAGTGCAGTGACGCAATCTCAGCTCACTACAACCTCTGTCTCCTGGGTTCAAGAGATTCCCGTGTTCAGCTTCCTGAGTAGCTAGCTAGGATTACAGGCGCCTGCCCCCATGCCCAGCTTATCTTTGTATTTTTAGTAGAGACGGTGTTTCACTGTGTTGGTCAGGCTGGTCTTGAACTCCTGACCTCAAGTGATCCACTGTCCCTGGCCTCCCAAAGTGCTGGGATTACAGGTGTGAACCACAGTGCCCGGCTACACTCAGCTAATTTTTATATTTTTTGTAGGGATGGAATTTTGCCATGTTGCCCAGGCTGATCTAGAACTCCTGGGCTTACGTTTGTTTTTTTCTGGGGGGAGAGGTGGGGTTTGAGATGGACTTTTGTTCTTGTTGCCCAGGCTGTAGTGCAATGGTATAATCTCGGCTCACTGCAGCATCTGCCTCCCAGGTTCAAGCGATTCTCCTGCCTCAGACTCCCGAGTAGCTGGGATTACAGGCATGCGCTACTACACCTGGCTAATTTTTTATTTTTAGTAGAGATGGGGTT
Source organism: Alouatta palliata (assembly GCA_004027835.1). NCBI lineage: Eukaryota > Metazoa > Chordata > Mammalia > Primates > Atelidae > Alouatta > Alouatta palliata. Next base: position 9,913 of record PVKV010041187.1, on the reverse strand, counting down.
TCTTCATGTTGGTCAGACTGGTCTCGAACTCCCGACCTCAGGTGATCCGCCCGCCTCGGCCTCCCAAAGTGCTGGGATTACAGGTATGAGACACCACGACAGGCCTGGGCTCAAGTTTTATATACAGACTTACATGCATCAAATAGGGATTTAACAAATAAGACTAAGTTGGTGCTTTAAGTTAGTGAAGTATGCTCTGAGATAAGTATTACAGTACAAAAACTGGTATCTATTGATATGAAGGAATAAATAACTTCCCTGAATGTTTTTATGCCAGACAAAACCCCAGCTATTTGGAGGAGATACAAAAGATGGAGGTTTATTTCCTCCTCCTTTGTCAGCTGGAAAATTAAAAGGCCTCTTGGAACAGTTTAAGGAGACAAAGAAAAGGGCAAAAGCCTAAGAATGCAGAAAGTGGCTCACCATGTGTCAGCATGCCCATTCTCCAGTCCACGTCAAACTTACCAATATGAGTTTAGTTCACTAACAGCTGGGCAACAGCAATTTGAGTTAAACTTATGATTATGAAAACTTTTAACACATCGTCTCAGAGATAGCATAAATGGTTTTCTGTTCTTGCCTTTAAATTTATGCAATTGATTCTAAGCTATTTTAGTTGACATTTAAAATCTCTCTGGGCTGTTAAGACAGAAACTATATTAATAAAAGCAGTTGCTTTATTTTAAATATAATTTTCTGGTATATACAAAAATAAAATGGAAATACTACTTGCTATGTTACGTTACAGCAATATGGTTTGCACTTAAATGTGACTCTGCATTGTACAGAAAATAGTGAATGCTATAAATATTTTTATGTGTGAAATGCTATATATTTTTTTCATTTATTTAACAGGGTGAACCTAGCATTTTTGCAAAGTACCAGACAAAACCCCAGCTATTTGGAGGAGATACAAAAGTTGGAGATTTATTTCCTCCTCCTTTGTCAGTTGGAAAATCAAAAAGCCTCTTGGAACAGTTCGAGGAGAAAAAGAAAAGGGCAAAAGACAAATGTGACAGGTATGTAAACCTTTCAAGTGGATGAGACAACTCATTTTCTTCTGAGCAAAATAGGACATAGAGTGTCAGTAATCTAATTCAATTTTAGCATAATAGCATGTATTAGAGTTCTCCAGAGAAACCAAACCCTAGGACTTACACACACACATACACACACATACACACACACACACACACACACACACACACACAGAGAGAGAGAGAGAGAGAGAGGGAGAGAGAGATCGAGAGAGAGAGAGAGAGAATTATAGACTGATTTTTTTTTTTTTAGACGGAGTCTTGCTGTGTCACCAGGCTGGAGTGCAGTGGCACAATCTCAGCTCGCTGCAACCTCCACCTCCGCGATTCTCCTGCCTCAACTTCCCGAGTAGCTGGGACTACAGGTGCACGCCACCATGCCCAGCTAATTTTTGTATTTTTAGTAGAGATGATGTTTCACCCTGTTGACCAGGATGGTCTCGATCTCTTGACCTCATGATCTACCCGCCTCTGCCTCCCAGAGTGCTGGGATTACAGGCATGAGCCACCATACCCAGCCTATAGATTGATTTATTTTAAGAATTGGTTCATGAGATCATGGAGGTTAAGAAGTCCCAAAGTCTGCCATCTGTAAGCTAGAGAACCAGGAGAGTGGTACAATTCAGTCTGATACCAAAGGCCTGAGAACCAGGAGCTCTGATGTCCAAGAACAAGAGAAGTTGGATGTCCCAGATGAAGAAGAGTGAATTTGCACTGCCTTTGCCTTTTTGTTCTATTTGGGCCTTCAAAAAAGTGGATGATGCCCACACACACAGGTGAGGGCAATCATCTTTACTCAGTCTGCCAATTAAAATGCTAATCTCCATTTTTTATGTTTTGGGACAGAGTCTTACTCTATCACCCAGGCTGGAGTGCCATGGCTCTATCATGCACTGTGCATGGCTCACTGCAGCCTCAGCCTCTTGAGCTCAAGTGATCCTCCCAACTCAGCCTTCCTAGTATATGGGACCATAGGCATGTGCCACCATGCCTGGCTAATTTTTTACGTTTTGTAGAGACAGTGTCTCACTATGTTATCCAGGCTGCTCTTGAACTTCTGACCTCAAGTGATCCTCCCATGTCAGCCTTCCAATAGGCTGAGCCACTGTGCCCAGCCTAAATGCTAATCTCTTACGCAAACACTCTCACAAACATACCAACTATGTGGGCATTGCTTAGATGAGTCAAATTGACACATAAATTAACCATTTCATAGCACTCTTGCCTTTAAAGTTCATCTAATACTACTGCTACTACTAATAGTTATTATTATTATTATTTTTGAGACAAAGTCTCACTCTTTTGCCAGGCTGGAGTGCAATGCCATGATCTCGGCTCACTGCAACCACTGTCTCCTGGGTTCAAGCGATTCTCCTACCTCAGCCTCCCAAGTAGCTGGGACTACAAGCGTCCACCACCATGCCCGGCTAGTTTTTTGTATTTTAGTAGAGACAGGATATCACCATGTTGGACAGGATGGTCTCCGTCTCCTGAACTCGTGATCCGCCTACCTTGGTCTGCCAAAGTGCTGGGATTACAGGCATGAGCCACCATGCCCAGCCTATTATTATTATTTTTTTTGGTGAGATGGCTTTTCGCTCTTGTTGCCCAGGCTGGAGTGCAATGGCACTGTCTTGGCTCACTGCAACCTCTGCATCCTGGGTTCAAGCAATTCTCCTGCCTCAGCCTTCCAAGTAGCTGGGATTACAGGCGACCACCACCACGCCCAGCTAATTTTTGTATTTTTAGTAGAGATGGGGTTTCACCATGTTGGCCAGGCTGGTCACAAATTCCTGACCTCTGGTGATCTACCCACCTGAGCCTCCCAAAATGCTAGGATTACATGCGTGAGCCACCATGCCTGGCTATTATTATTATTATTTATGTATTTATTTTTTGAGATGGAATTTCACTCTTGTTGCCCATGCTGGAGTGCAATGGTGTGATCTAGGCACACCACAACCTCCACCTCCCAGGTTCAAGGGATTCTCCTGCCTTAGCTTCCTGAGTAGCTGAGATCACACATGCACCACCACGCCCAGCTAATTTTGTATTATTTTTTTTTTGAGACAGGGTTTCACCATGTTGGTCAGACTGGTCTCGAACTCCTGACCTCAGGTAATCCACTTGCCTTGGCCTCCCAAAATGCTGGGATTACGGGTGCGAGCCACCGCACCCGGCCGCTAATTTTGTATTTTTAGTAGAGACGGGGTTTCTCCATGTTGGTCTCAAACTCCTAACCTCAGGTGATCCACTTGCCTTGGCATCTGAAAGTGTTGAGATTACAGGTGTGAGCCACTGTGCCCGGGCTTTTTTTTTTTTTTTTTTTTTTTAATTTTAAGATGAAGTTTCACTCTTGTTGCCCAGGCTGGAATGCAATGGCATGATCTCAGCTCACTGCGCCTCCACCTCTCGGGTTCAAGCGATTTCCGGCTAATTTTTGTATTTTTAGTAGAAATGGGTTTCACCATGTTAGCCAGGCTAGTCACAAACTCCTAACCTCAGGTGATCTGCCTGCCGTGGCCTCCCAAAATGCTGGGATTACAGGTGTGAGCCACCATGCCCAGCCTATTATTATTATTTTTTAAGAGACAGTGTCTTATGCCCAGGCTGGAGTGCAATGATGCAGTCACACTCACTGCCTCAACCTCCTGGGCTCAAGCAATCTTCCCACCTTAGCTTCCCAAGTAGCTAGGACCAGAGGCACACACTACCAGACCCACCTAATTATTTTTTGTTTGTTTGTTTGTTTTTGTTAATTTTTGTTTGTTTTTTGAGATGGAGTCTTGCTCTATCATCCAGGCTGGAGTGCAGTGGCGCGATCTTGGCTCACTGCAACCTCCGCCTTCTGGGTTCAAGTGATTCTCCTGCCTCAGCCTCCCAAGTAGCTGGGATTACAGGCATGTACCACCACACCCTGCTAATTTTTGTATTTTTAGTAGAGATGGGTTTCACCATGTTGGTCAGACTGGTCTGTCTTGAACTCCTGACCTCAGGTGATCCACCTGCTTTGGCCTCTGAAAGTGTTGGGATTACAGGTGTGAAGTCATTGTGCCTGGCCAATTTTCTTCCTTTTTTTTGTTTTTAGATGTTATGTCTCATTATGTTGTCCAGGCTGGTCTTAACTCCTGGGCTCAAGAAGTCCTCCTGTCCCACCTTCCCAAAGTGCTAGGATTACAGGCATGAGCCACCATACCCTGCCTCCTAGTTATTCTTTATTTGCTTTCTTGTCAGCGTGATTTGTGGTAAATTTGCATGTAGTCTACCACAGTTTTCTTTTCTCTGAAAAATAAAAACTAGAGGATTTCTAAGAGATATGTAATATTCAAGTAATGTTACACTTACTTTTCCTAAACATCTGCCCCTTGATTTGTTTCTTTTTATATCATCAGGATTGGGAAGTTAGACAATAGTATTTATTTTAGAGTCTAGCATAGAATGAGGGCAGGCATGGTGGTGGGTGCCTGTAATACCAGCTACTCGGGAGGCTGAGACAGGAGAGGAGAATTGCTTGAACCCAGGAGGCGGAGGTTGCAGGGAGCCGAGATTGTGCCATTGCAGTACAGCCTGGGTGACAAGAATGAAACTCTGTCTCAAACAAATAAACAAAAGAGCATAACCAAAACAACAATAACAATAAAAAAGAATAGAATGCATGAAATTTTCTTTTTTTTTTTAGTATTTTTTATTTTTTTATAGAGACGGGGTTTCACCATATTGGTCAGGCTGGTCTCGAACTCCTGACCTCAGGTGATCCACCCGCCTCGGCCTCCCAAAGTGCTGGGATTACAGGTGTGAGCCACCACACCCGGCCCTGAAATTTTCTTTAAAAAAATTTTTTTTTGATATGGCATCTCGCTCTATTGCCAGGCTAAAGTGCAGCGGTGTAATCTTGGCTCACTGCAACCTCTGCCTCCTGGATTCAAGAGATTCTCCTGCCTCAGCCTCCCAAGTAGCTGGGACTACAGGCATGCACCACCACGCCCAGCTAATTTTTGTATTTTTAGTAGAGACAGGGTTTCACCATGCTGGCCAGGATGGTCTTGATCTCTTGACCTTGTGATCCACCCACCTCAGCCTCCCAAAGTGCTGGATTACAGACATGAGCCACTGTACTTGGCCTTAATTTTTACATTTAAAATTTTCTGTGAATTTTTTTTAACTTTTATTTTAGGTTCAAGGGTATATGTGCAGGTTTGTTACATAGGTAAACTCTTGTCACAGAGGTTTGTTGTACAGATTATTTCACTCAGGTACTAAACGTAGTACCCAATCGTTAATTTTTTTGTGATCCTCTCTCTCCTCCACCCTTCACCTCAGCTACACCCCAATATCTGTTGATTTTCTCTTCATGTCCTTGAGTTCTCATCACATAATGTATGAATTCTTTTTTTTTTTTTTTTTTTTGAGACAGTGTCTCTCTCTGTCACCCAGGCTGGAGTGCAGTGGCACGATCTCAGCTCACTGCAACCTCTACCTCCCAGTTCAAGCTATTCTCCTGTCTCAGCCTCCTGAGTAGTTAGGATTACAGGCATGTGCCACCATAACCTCCTTATTTTTTTATTTTTAGTAGAGATGGGGTTTCACCATGTTAGGCTAGTCTCAAACTCCTGACCTCATGATCCACCCACCTCAGCCTCCCAAAGTGCTGGGATTACAGGTGTGAGCCACTGAGTCTGGCCCTCTTTTTTTTTTTTTTATTTTTTTTTATTTTTATTTTGACAGTGTCTCGCTCTGTTGCCCAGATTGGAGTATAGCGGTGCGATCTCAGCTCAGTGCAACCTCCACTGCCTGGGTTCAAGCAATTCTGGTGCCTCAGCCTCCCTAGTAGCTGGGATCACAGGCATGCGCCCCCATGCCTGGCTAATATTTTTGTAGTTTTAGTAGAGATGGGGTTTCACCATGTTTGCCAGGCTGGTCTCAAACTCCTGACCTCAGGTGATCCATGGGCCTTAACCTCCCAAAGTGCTGGGACTACAGGAATGAGCCACTGCATCTGGCCTGTGTCTGAGTCTTTTTAAGAGCAGGATGTATAGTTGAGGAATAACTGTAATAGCTTCTTTTTCATTAGAAATTAGTATTTTCATATTAATATTTATACATAAATATGTATATAAATATGGACTTTAAAAAGAAAAAAGTGATTTGCCTTAGCAGTGGTCATAGGAAGTCTGTGTTCTCTCTCTCTCTCTTTTTTTTCCCCTGCTTGGCACTAAGGTTTCTTAGGGTCAAGTCTCCAAATGTACTCAAGCAATATTTTGATGCTATGGTAGGTAGAGGTCTGCCATATTCATGGAATGATTTCTGTAACTTATCACTTCGATATTTCACAAAGATTTGTTTTCTTTTTTCCCTCCTATTCTAGTGAGACTCTATACAACTTTGTTTCTCATGTTAGAGAAAGCATTCACAGGGTAAGTACAGCTACTTTTTAAGGAATTAGAATGTCTTATATTTTTTAAAAGTTTAATATTTATATTGAACTGGCTTTCAATTTATTGTTAAATGACAATTCTCTAAGATACTAAAATAAGGCAACAGGCTGTGAATTCTTTCATAATTTTGAGTTTCTTAGTTGCAGACATCTGTGGAAAAGTCAGAGGAACATCTCAGTTCAAGAAGCCAATCTATTTTGGATTCTTTAGAGACTGTGGCCAAGACATGTGAGTGCCTCATGTTTAAGGTATCAGCAGAGGGCACTGGTGAATGATGAACATGAACTTTCTGACCCTAGCCTGCTTTCCAGTGGTGAGGTTCCTTATAGAGTTTCAGATGAGAGGATGGGTATATAGGGTTAGTCCTGAAGAGATATGGAGCATACTAAGCTGGGTAGTGGGACCCACCTCTATGTGACAATGCTCTAGTCCCATGATGCCTTTTGTGAAGGACTCATCCCCCACCTGGTAACCATGCTGCCTCAGGGCAGGTAGCTCTGCTAGGTTTCTCACCTCACTGCTTGAAGTGAGTTAGCAACATCCTTGAGTCCCAAATGAATTGCTGCCTGTGCTGTCTATAGAGACACTGACTGTATCCTTAGGAGTTAGAAATACTATAGTACCTGATGCTCTTCTTGCTGCCTTAGTTTCAGTGGGAGCTGTGTTGTGAATCACAGCATCATTCTTAATTTCAGTTATAGTTTGTAGTTTATAAAACTCTGTGCCCCACCAATTAGTGATTTACATTTAGATGAAACCATGGCCCTTGCCCTATAAATAGAAGAGAACAAATATACAGTTCTCCTTAGGTGAATACCTCTCTAGAACTACCTGTTTCCTAGCAAAATGAGGAGCTGATGACTGTGCATCTGCACCTGTTTGCATTTGTCTGTGTGTTTATTTTTTATTTTAAACAAGCTGAAATCAACTTATTCAAATGCCATGGGGTGGATTGCTCGTGATTTACAAAAATTGATGCCTTTGTGTGGCCTAAAAATTAATCCCCAGCTGTCTGCATAGAAGCACTGTACTGTCTGTTGGCTTTCAACCTGGACATCCCACACACAGGGCAACTATGCATCTGTTTGGAAACTTATTCTGGAAGCCTTAAGACTGTTACCCCACAAAGTAGCAAGACAGAGAACAGAAGCAAATCAGGGATGCTTCCTGTATATAACATGATAGAGTAACTCATTTATAAATACCTAAGGAAAGCACTCTGGTTTTGTTCTACATTTAAAACTGAGTGGGCTGGGTGCAGTGAGTGGCTCATGCCTGTAATCCCAGCACTTTGGGAGGCCAAGGCGGGAGGATCACTTGAGGTCAGGAGTTCGAGACCAGCCTGGCCAAAATGGCAAAACCCCATCTCTACTAAAAATACAAAAATATTTAGCCAGGCATGGTGGCAGGAGTCTATAATTCCAGCTACTTGGGAGTGTAAGGTAGGAGAATCACTTGAACCTGAGAGGCGGAGGTTGCAGTGAGCTCAGATCGTGCCACTGTACTCCAGCCTGAGCAACAGAGCGAGACTTTGTATCACATAAATAAATAATAATAATAAAACTGGGTGAAGCACAAAAAAGGGGGATTGTAGCAAAAGTGTGACATTTAAATCCTAGAAAAGGGAAAGGAAGTGCCTGAAGCCCCAATACAAGATCAAGGCAGAGAAAGAACTAAAACTGAATCTGGCTTATAGTAGGCACAGGGATTCTGATCCTTTGCTCCAGTGGTTCCTTAATTTTCTTGTTTTGTTTTGTTTTGTTTTGTTTTGTTTTGTTTTGTTTTGTAGAGACAGGGTTTTACCATGTTGGCCAAGCTGGTCTTGAACTCCTGACCTCGTGATCCGCCCACCTCCGCCTCCCAAAGTGCTGGGATTACAGGCATGAGCCACCACACCCGGCCTAATCCCAGCACTTTAGCAGGCCAAGGTGGGTGGATTGCTTGAGCTCAGGAGTTTGAGACCAGCCTGGGCAACATAGGGAGACTTCGACTCTAAAAAAAAAAAAAAAAAAACTAGCAGGGCATTGGACACATGCCTATAGTCACAGCTACTAGGGAAGGTGAGGTGGGAGGATGACTTGAACCTGGGAGATCGAAGCTGCAGTGAGCTGAGATGGTGCCACTTCACTTCAGCCTGGGAGATAGAGCGAGACCTTGTCTCTAAATGCTAAAAGTAAATAAACAAAATGAAAAAAAAAAAAAAAAAAGACTCAAGGCTGGGCTTGGTGGTTCATGTCTGTAATCTCAGCACTTTGGGAGGCCAAGGTGGGAGAATCACTTGAGGTCAGGAGTTCAAGACCAGCCTGTCTAACATGGTGAAAACCTGTCTCTACTAAAAATGTATTAAATTAGCCAGGCATGGTGGCGGGCACCTGTAATTCCAGCTACTTGGGAGGCTGAGACAGGACAATTGCTTGAACCCAGGAGGTGGAGGTTGTAGTGAACCGAGATGGTGCCACTGCACTCCAGACTGGGCAATAGAGTGAGACTCCATCTCAAAAAAAAAAAAAAGACTTAGGAGAGGGAGCCATACTGAGAGGACAAACAGTAACAAACACAGTAGCATCATATGAATTGGAAGGATAGGTCATTCTTGAAAACAGGCACAAGTAGCCTATCCAGAATAATTTTCTTTCTTGGTAGGAAATGATGAGGAATAGAAAATTAATCATTAAGAGAGGAACCAGACAAATGCTGTAGCATATGGCCAGGTCCAGTCCAGCTATCCTACAGCACTGAACTCTACCTCAGTGCATTCTGCAGGCTTTCAGTCTCTACTCACTGCGCTCATCAGGGAATGGGGAGATAAAGATACTATGTGAAAGTGTTGTCTTGTGTTACTATGTAATTGGTGCCTTCACAGATGAGGTCATGAAATATTTTCCCAGTCAGCATGCCCAGCCAGAAGGGTCACTGTAGCCATCTAATCTAACTCTTCCTGTTCTTCAGCTGAGCACACTAAGGACCAGAGTAATAAAGTAAATTACCAAAGCCACTTATATCCTACCTCATATATTAAGTCTGGTGATTAAATTATTAAAAGAACTAAGGCTGGCGCGTTGGCTCATGCCTGTAATTCCAGGACTTTGGGAGGCTGAGACAGGTGGATCACCTGAGGTTAGGAGTTCGAGACCAGCCTGACCAACACGAAGAAACATTTTCTTCACTAAAAATACAAAATTAGCTGGCGTAGTAGTGCATGCCAGTAATCCCAGCTACTCAGGAGGCCGAGGCAGGAGAATCACTTGAACCCAGGAGGCGGAGGTTGTGGTGAGCCGAGATCGTACCACTGCACTCCAGCCTGGGCAACAAGAACAAAACTCCATCTCAAAAAATAATAAAATACAATAAAAATAAAATAAAGAACTAGAAGATAACATGGACAACACTTTTATAATTTTAGAAAGGGAAAAGCCTTTCTTTTTTTTTTTTTTTTTTTTT
>PVKV010041186.1:0-11644 GCA_004027835.1 Alouatta palliata | reverse complement strand
TGCACATTGATTTTAAATTGCTAACAATATGATTTCACATTTAGAATGCTTGATGGAATTACAAGTAAGATTCAAAATCTAAGGTGTTTTATTTTGTCTATTTAATGGCTGTCAACCAGAAATCTTTACTGTAATGATGATGAATGGACAAGGACTCAACTACAAATCCTAAATAAATATCTTGTATTCTACCCAGAATACAATCCAGTGTTTAGATCAAAGCTGAGAGTGCACACTGATGGATAAGATAGCTGAAATCTGTTATTTAACGTAAAACTAATCTGTCAAAATGTAAGTAAACTATGTTAAGCCTTTGAGGAGTAAAAATATTGATCAGTGTGTTGTGAAACTGAGATACATATATATATATACACACACACAAACACACTCACATAGGTGTATATATACATATATATATTTTAGAATGATTTTTCACTGTATTTTTCTGATTTCTTTAATATTTGATTTCTTGTATGTACTGTTTAAGACAAAAAAGCCCAAAATCTCCTGAAACTGATAAGGAACTTCAGCAAAGTCTCAGGATACAAAATCAATGCGCAAAAATCACACGCATTCCTATACACCAATAACAGACTTAAAGACAGCCTAATCAAGAACCAACTGCTATTCACAATTGCTACAAAGAGAATCAAATACCTAGGAATACAACTAACAAGGAACGTAAAGGACCTCTTCAAGGAGAACTACAAACCACTGCTCAATGAAATAAGAGAGGACACAAACAGATGGAAAAGAGAGCCTGCATAGCCAAGTCAATTCTAAGCAAAAAGAACAAAGCTGGAGGCATCACACTACCGGACTTCAAACTATACTACAAAGCTACAGTAATCAAAACAGCATGGTACTGGTACCAAAACAGAGATATAGACCAATGGAACAGAACAGAGGCCTCTGAGGCAACACAACACATCTACAACCATCCGATCTTTGACAAACTTGACAAAAACAAGCAATGGGGAAAGGAGTCCCTGTTTAATAAATGGTGTTGGGAAAACTGGCTAGCCATGTACAGAAAGCAGAAACTGGACCCCTTCCTGACACCTTACACCAAAATTAACTCCAGATGCATTAAAGACTTAAACATAAGACCTAACACCATCAAAACCCTAGAAGAAAATCTAGGCAAAACCATTCAGGACATAGGCGTAGGCAAGGACTTCATGACCAAAACACCGAAAGCATTGGTAACAAAAGCCAAAATAGACAAATGGGACCTAATCAAACTCCACAGCTTCTGTACAGCAAAAGAAACAGTCATTAGAGTGAATTGGCAACCAACAGAATGGAAAAAAGTTTTTGCAGTCTACCCATCTGACAAAGGGCTGATATCCAGAATCTACAAAGAACTGAAACAGATTTAAAAAAAAAAAAAAAACAAGCCCATTCAAAAGTGGGCAAAGAATATGAACAGACACTTTACAAAAGAAGACATACACACAATATGAAAGCCAACAAACATATGAAAAAATGCTCATCATCACTGGTCATTAGAGAAATGCAAGTTAAAAGTACATTGAGATACCATCTCACGCCAGTTAGAATGGCGATCATTAAAAAATCTGGAGACAACAGATGCTGAAGGGGATGTGGAGAAACAGGAACACTTTTACACTGTTGGTGGGAGTGTAAATTAGTTCAACCATTGTGGAAAACAGTGTGGTGATTCCTCAAGGACCTAGAAATAGAAATTCCGTTTGATCCAGCAATCCCATTACTGGGTATATATCCAAAGGACTATAAATCATTCTACTATAAGGACACACGCACACAAATGTTCATTGCAGCACAGTTTACAATAGCAAAGACCTGGAACCAACCCAAATGCCCATCAACGATAGACTGGACAGGGAAAATGTGGCACATATACACCATGGAATATTATGCAGCCATCAAAAACAGTGAGTTCGCGTCCTTTGTAGGGACATGGATGAACCTGGAAACCATCATTTTCAGCAAACTGACACAAGAATAGAAAATCAAACACCACATATTCTCACTCATAGGCGGGTGTTGAACAATGAGAACACATGGACACAGGGAGGGGAGCATCTCACACTGAGGTCTGTAGGGGGAAAAAGGGGAGGGATAGCAGGGGGTGGGGAGTTGGGGAGGGATAGCAAGGGGAGAAATGCCAGATATAGGTGATGGGGAGGAAGGCAGCAAATCATACGGCCATGTGTGTACCCATGCTACAATCTTGCATGTTCTGCACATGTACCCCCAAACCTAAAATGCAATAAAAAATATATTTAAAAAAATACATATATATATATATATATATACATACATATATATATATATATATATTTTTTTTTTTTTTTTGAGACGGAGTTTAGCTCTTGTTACCCAGGCTGGAGTGCAATGGCGTGATCTCGGCTCACCGCAACCTCCACCTCCTGGGTTCAAGCAATTCTCCTGCCTCAGCCTCCCGAATGACTGGGACTACAGGCACATGCCACCATGCCCAGCTAATTTTTGTATTTTTAGTAGGGACGTGGTTTCACCATGTTGACGAGGATGGTCTCGATCTCTTGACCTCGTAATCCACCCGCCTCGGCCTCCCAAAGTGCTGGGATTACAGGCATGAGCCACCACGCCCAGCCCATATATATTTTTTATTGCATTTTAAGTTTTGGGGTACATGTGAAGAACATCAAAAACGATGAGTTCGTGTCCTTTGTAGGGACATGGATGAACGTGGAAACCATCATTCTCAGCCAAATGACACAAGAACAGAAAATCAAACACCGCATGTTCTCACTCATAGGCGGGTGTTGAACAATGAGAACACATGGGTACAGGGAGGGGAGCATCTCACACTGGGGTCTATATGGGGGAAAAAGGGGAGGGACAGTGGGGAGTGGGGAGTTGGGGAGAGATAGCATGGGGAGAAATGCCAGATATAGGTGATGGGGAGGAAGGCAGCAAATCACACTGCCATGTGTGTACCTATGCAACGATCTTGCATGTTCTTCACATGTATTGCTGAATAACTATTATGTGGATACTCTACAGTTTGCTTATCTGTCTCATCTTGTTACTTCCTGTTTTGTCAATTATGAATAAATACCATTCATATACAAAAACAAAACAAAACAAAAAAACATCTAGATAATAAACAATTCTATTCAATATATATAAGCATGAAAATATTCTCAAATTTATTCACTCTTCCAAAATTTGCCCGTTACTATTATTTTCAAAACTATATGTTAAATGTATTTCTCAATAAAGTGATAAAATAATGGTTTCTCTACACTATTTCCTAAAATCAACTGAAAATTAAAAAACAGTGTAATTAACCACTATGGTGTATATTTCTATTGAGCCAAATAAGGTAGGATCCTGATGAGGTATGTATTTCTACATAATTCTAATCTCCTATGCAAAATTCTGTATACATGATTGTACAACCACTCATGTCTTACTTGGAATAGCATGCCAGATTGTTGTTTTTTAAGGCATCTCAAAACTAAATTACACACTAACGTATGGGAAGAAAATGTCATCAAAATAAGAAACCAGGCAAGTCTTCCATGTTCACAGGAGTAGACTGAATCAATAGTGTATTATTAGGAAAGCAGAAACCATTCAAGATGTCTCTCAAAACTATTGGAAGGGCTGGGGAAAAAAGGTGATGAGGAAAAGCAAATAAATGAACACATAAATAAATAAAAACAAAGACAATTAGTTAACCTTAGTTAATTAGAATGAAGAATTATTTAAAATAAAATTTTACTGAATTGGGTGGTTATTGCCTGAAAGCCATATAAATACCATGATGAGTTCTATAACTAAGGTTAGTGTAATTGCCTCTAATAACTCTAATGGTTCAATCACAAGGATAAATCACTAAATTATTGTTCAATTTACAAAGTAGACAATAGGAAATGTTATGAGCATCAGAGCTTTTCTAGCTGAGTAAAAATATTCGTTGTCCTGATCTTTCCAGGATCTGATTTGAAATAGTGGGTAAGATGATGGTCCCACCAGATTGCATAAGTGAAATTGGTTTATTGATTGGAAGAGTGCGGCTGGAAGAATATATTATGTGCAAGTATCTGGGTAACTAAGAGCTTTCTGAACCTCCGTGCCACCAAACTAACTTTGCCAGAAGGAGCAATAATGCTTCCCTTGAATGATGAAACTCATATCTTGCTTTAATAACAATTCTCTTGCCTAAGGTAAGTTCCCTACAGTGGGAAGCTGTTGCTCCCCATGCCTCAACTCCCATTTCCCCAGGACTATCAGTAGAATTAAATATCAGCCTGTCTCTGTGAGAGGCATAAACACAGATTAAAAACAAAAACCTCAGGAAATTGCTAAATGTATAAATAAACTCTGAAGATAACGAAAACAAAAAAGAGAGAATATTACAATTTTACACTAGAGTAAGTTTTTAAAAAATGAGTACTTTCCTCTACAGTATAGATTCAGTGGACCAACAGGAACATCAGTATGTGGTTCCGATTATCCCAGTCTATACTTGCTTAGTTAACAGGAGCATGGCCTCCAAGAAGATCGAGGTGACAGAAATTAGAGAAAAATTATTAGAGAAAGCAGCAAGAGATTTGGGATATATCCACTCTTGCCCAGGGTATGTTTGAGAGCTCAGAGGATACTCAATCATCTTGAGAAACATGTAACCAAGGGGGACACTAGTTCTGTATATATCATTGTATTGATTATTTTCAGGGGTTGTGATCCTGTTGGGAGATGGTGTTATTAAAATTTGCTCCCACATTTTAGTAGAAAGAGATCACCTGGGACACCGGAGACTACATATGTGTATTACAGGGCCGGAAGTAGTGTATCCAAAAGAGATAGAGCCATTTAATCACAAGAATTTATATCAGAAGGAAATCTTTAAAGTTGCTCAAATGTGCACAGCATTCCTGGACCAACATAAATGGATACTAATTTGGTATTCCATTAGTTGGTATAATTATAAATATTTCAGTCATGTTAACAGAATCCTGACCTGGAATCAAATATTGAAATCATAGTTTCTTACACAATTTTCAGAATTAAGTCAGTTCACATACTCAGGCTCCAGTGAAGGAGGTAAATGTTCAATATACTTGAAATTGTATTCTACAATAACATCACCAGTATATTTCAAAATGTTTTCTCTTATATCCCAGATTTATATGAATAAAGAGTTCACAGTTTGAGCACTAATCTAGGAGACATTATTTTCCCCAAAACAGACTACTATGATAAGTTAGTTTTAGAGTTCCTCCCTCATTTTCCTGGAACTTTAATCCAAGTTTAATCTAGGAAAGGGAAAGAACAACCTACTTACTATATAGGAGTGTCAGAATGCTGTCAAGATTAAAGTGACTACAATGTGTTTCTGCCTTATTTTCTGATCTAGTGATAGAATAACAGAGGAGAGTTAAAATACTGTGGGATTTTTTTGCAAAGCAAAGTGAGAGTCAAGTACAAATATTAAGTAGCCTCACTGGAAAAGGAAAATAGCATTAGCAAAAGAAGCTCTTGAATGATGACATTGTCGACAGTCCTTCTCACTGTCAGAGCAAGATAGGAGTGGAGAAAACCGTTTTTGAGAGGCGGGTTCTGAATTTACATAGTATACATAAAGAAAATTATCCTGCCATTAGAGAGCAACAGAGCCAATAGTGATCATAAACTGTGTTGTTTAGATGATGTTTTTCATATTGAAATTAGTGAGTTATTAGTGTGTTAAAACAGATTATGTGAGCCCACCAAATATTTTTGCATGGAATAACTAGAGTGGATTAAAATTGAATAGAATAAATTGAAATAGAATCAATCTAATACATATAATATCTTAAATCTTCATTGGAATATTAGAAATACCCTATATTAATAATTGTGATTACAAAAAAACCCAAAAATTTATTCCCCTAAGCTAGGACAAAATTCATATATCACAAAATAGTTTTACATTTTAAAATTTAATGTATTGTCTCAAATATGCTAATTTGGTTACAGAAGTAAATAGTGATAACTTGTCAATAAAAAAATGATTATCAATATTGTAAGACTTTTTCAGTATTTTACTTATAGCACAATTAAAGCAAGCTAGAAATTGCATTAAATGAATCAATATGGTGAAATAGAAATGTAAGGCTAATACTTTGAACTTTAAATTCATAGTTTGATGAATAGTTGTTAAATATTTATTCCTTGATGATTTACTCCCTTATTTAGTTTGTAAAGCTTATCCTACCTAAAAAAAGAGCAATCTGGAATTATTGATTTCCTTTATATTAGATTATATAAACAGTCTTCAATGCTGGGCAAGCAAAAAGAAAAATTTAAAAAGATCATTTAAAAAGAAGGAAACTGAATGTTTGTTATATTCTGTCATAAATTTTGAGGTGGTAAAAGATAAAAGGGCAAGAATGAAAAATTAACATTCTCCTGTTTGACATTTAACATGTATACCATGTTCTTTGGAATAATGATGCATTTGTAAATACACAACTTTATCTCATTCTTTCTTCACTTGGTCAACTTTTAACTTTTTTTACACTTGTTCTATATTAAATATGCAGTGATTGCTTTCTTTAAAGTACTTGAATTATAGAAAAGATTAAAATAAGATATTTTGTGAACTAATATATATATTACATATGTAAATAATTAGTAAAACATGCCTGAATCATTTTATTTTAAAGAGCAAAAGCAACATTTTCTGAATTACATAAAACAAAAAGGATAACAATAAACAGGTAAAATTTTTTTAGGGAGTAACTAGGAATCTATAAAGAATCCCTGAGAAGAAAACAGAAGTATGGCCTAGGTAAATTTTAGTCTTCACTGAATGATCTTTCTCATATGATCCTTGAGGCAATATGGAAATAGTCTGAGATTTTTAACAAATAAGTTAAAATATCAATTTGAGAAAGGATCAAACTGATTAGAAAACGTAGAAAAACTGTCTGGTATTTTCTATCCAAATAACCTACTAAATGAAGCTTCAAATGGCTCAAAAAAAATTTCTTTTTCATAGTGGTATGAAGATGATGCATCTAAATTCTTCAAAAAAATAATCTCAGGATATTTAGAAAAAAGAAAAATGTTTTCATTTTTTAACACAGGATATCCCAAATGAATCTTAATCCTAATAATTTAATAGTTTTTTTGCATTCTTATTTTGTCAGAAGTCCATTTTTTCCAGACAATTTATCTACATAGCATTTATTTTATATTTCCAATTTTTATTTTCACATTTTGATATTCTAGGCTTAGGCTTCCTATTATTTTGAAGCTGCAATACTGAAAATAATTCTTATGACAGCCACCTGGAGTTAGTTCCAAACCCATAAGTTAAACACGGCCCACACTTCAGATGACAGCTACAAACTTGGGGTTCCCAGGCCACCTGAACTTCTAATCAACTGACCACAAATCCAAGGAGTTCTCATGACCCCCTGAAGCTTGATGGTTTCTGGAAGACACACAAATCAGTAATCTGCTATGCTTATCATCACAGTTTTATTATAAATGATACAAATTAGGAGAATATGAAATGAAGAAACACATGAGGCATGGTCTGGGAGAATTTCAAATGAGGAGCTTCTCTTCCCTCTCTTCATGAAAAAATGTATTGTAAATTTAAGACCTTGAGTATGAGCTGAGATTGAGTATACATTTCCCCTGAGATGAAGACAAACTACTAGTTCTGTGGGGAATTATTTTAAGGTGGCTGTTCTTGATGAAAAAGGGACTTCATTCTTCAGGATGAAAATTTCCAAATAAAACAAAGAAGTCCTTTGTGCAATTTACAATCTTTTTTTTTTTGCAGCTACACTTAACATAGTAAACATTTATTATTCAAATAAATCACACCAGCACCACAGAGGTATGTTGTTTTCTAAAGCCATTCAGCAACTGAGCTTGATGGAAGCTTTGGCCTCTTCAGTATGTGGCTTCCAAACTAACTCAGAGTATTGAAACCAAGCTGGCAAATGGAGTTCATGAGACAGAATGCATAAGAGCCTAAAAGTGTTACACATTTTATAATGTGTTATGCTCCAACTTTTCATTGGACAGAACCAAATAAATTGGCTAAAACTGACATTCCTAGTTCCCTTTCCAGAAATCCATTTTAGCTTCTCATCACGAACTACTACAGAAGGTTTACTTACAATTTGGAAGCTGGTGGACTTTTGCCAAGATGGCGGAAAGGGAGCTTCTCCAGAATGCAGCTCCCAGCGAGTGAGACACAGAACGAGAGTGATCTCCACATCTCCAGACAAGGTACCAAGTTTGTTTCAAAGGGACGCATAGAACAGCAGGAATAATCTAAAAAAGGTGGCAAGAGTACCCCAAAAACGGTGAGCCAAGGCAAGGCAGGGTTCTGTCCCACCTGGGAAGTGCATCGGGCATGGAGAATCAGGGGCTTCACCCCCTGGGTACTCCAATTCAGATACTGTGCTTTACTCTGTGACTGTGGCAGGTCACAGCCCAGGAAAATGCCACCTGTTGGAGAACTGCCCCAAGTTGCAGACCCGGGTGACAGCCCTGCCTGGCCAGGTGCTGCGAATTGTCAGCACAGACCTGGGTAGAAACTTTGACTAACACCAAGAAGGCTCGTGGGATGGAACTGCCCATCCCACAGAAAGAGGGAGAGTTGAGAGTGGGGAGTCGGATGATACGGCCAGACAGGGCCCACCCCAACAAGATTCAGCAAGCAGAAGCCCTGTCATGGGAGAGTTGGAAGTTAACACATCAGACTGAGCTCCATCAGGGATGAGTGGGCTCGGCAGAGGGAAAGATGCTAGCCGTTGGGAAGGTGGGACTAATCTCACCTGCGTAACAGAAATCAGGAGAAGAATAAACAGCAGCCTGACTGAGACCAAGGCAGCCCAGCAGAGCCTCCATAGGCAGACAAGGCACAGACTGTCTTAAGGGGCACACTGACCCTGTGTAAGAAAAGAAAAAGCCTCATATAGGAGAAATAACCCCAACTTCAACAGAAAGGATGTCCAATCACAGATCCCACATGAAATCACCAACTTCAAAGATCAAAGGTAGATAAATCCATGACGATGGGAAGAAACCGCACAAAAATGCTGCAATTATTAAAGTCCAAAACACCTCTCCTCCCCTGAGAGATCACAACTCTTCAACAGGAAGGGAACAAAACAAGACAGAATGAATTTGATGAACAGACAGAGCAGGCTTCAGAAGACGGGTAATAACGAACTTCTCTGAGCTAAAAGATCATGTTCTAACCCAATGCAAATAAACTAAGAACCTTGAAAAAAGGATAGACGAAATGGTAACTAGGATAACCAGCCTAGAGAAGAACATAAATGACTTGATGGAGCTGAAAAACACAGCATGAGAACTTCGGGAAGCATACACTAGTTTCAGTAGCTGAACTGATCAAGCAGAAGAAAGGATATCAGAGACTGAAGATCAACTCAATGAAATAAAAAGAGAAGGCAAGAAAAGAAAAAAGAAGAGTGAAAAGAATGAACAAAGCCTCCAAGAAATACGGGATTATGTGAAAAGACCTAATCTGCACTTGATTGATGTACCTGAAGAGGACAGGGCGAATGAATCCAAGCTGGAAAACACTTCAGGATATTATCCAGGAGAATTCTCCAACCTAGCAAAGCAAGACAACATAGAAATACAGGAAATACAGAAAACACCACAAAGATACTCCTCAAGAAGAGCAACCCCAAGGTGCATAATTGTCACATTCACTAGATTTGAAATGAAGGAAAAAAATGCTAAGGGCAGCCAGAGAGAAAGATCAGATCACCCACAAAGGGAAGCCCATCAGACTCACAGTGGATTTCTCGACAGAAACTCTACAAAACAGAAGAGAGTGGGGGCCAATATTCAACATCCTTAAATAAAAGAACTTTCAACCTGGAATTTCATATCCAGCCAAACTCAGCTTCACATGTGAAAGAGAAATAAAATCTTTATGGAAAAGCAATTACTGAGAGATTTTGTCACCACCAGGCCTGCCTTACAAGAGCTCCTGAAGGAAGCACTAAACACAGAAAGGAACAAGCAGTACCAGCCACTACAAAAATGAACCAAATGGTAAAGACTAACAACACAGTGAAAAAAACTGTATCAAACAACCAGCAAAACAACCAGCTAGTATCAAAATTGCAGGAACAAATTCACAGATAAAAATATTAACCTTAAATACAAATGGGCAAAATGCCCCAATCAAAAGACACAGACTGACAAATTGGATAAAAAGTCAAGACCCACTGGTGTGTTGTATTCAGGAGACCCATCTCACATGCAAAGACACACATAGACTGAAAATAAATGGGTGGAGTAAGATTTACAAAGCAAATAGAGAGCAAAAAAAAAGCAGGGGTTGCAATTCTAGTCTCTAATAAAACAGACCTTAAGCCAACAAAGAACAAAAGAGACAAAGAAGGGCATTGCATAATGGTAAAAGGATCAATGCAACAAGAAGAGCTAACTATCCTAAATATATATGCACTCAATACAGGAGCACCCAGATACATAAAGCAGTTCTTAATGACCTACAAAGAGACTTAGACTTCCACAAAATAATAGTAGGAGACTTTAACACTTCACTGTCAATATCACACAGATCAATGAGACAAAAAACTCACAAGGATATCCAGGACTTGAACTCAGATCTGGCCCAACTGGACCTAATAGACATCTACAGAACTCTCCACACCAAATCCACAGAATGTACATTCTTAGCACCACATCACACTTAATCTAAAATTGACCACATAATTGAAAGTAAGTCACTCCTCAGCAAATACAAAAGAACTGAAATTATAACAATCAATCTCTCAGACCACAGTGCAATCAAATTAGAACTCAGGATTAGTAAACTCTTGCAAATCTGCACTACAACGTGGAAAGTGAACAACCTGCTCCTGAATGCTACTGGATAAATAATGAAATGAAGAAAGAAATAAAGATTTTCCTTGAAACCAATGAGAACAAAGATACAAAGTACCAGAATCTATGGCACACATTTAAACCAGTGTCTAGAGGGAAATTTATAGCACTAGATACCCACATGAGAAGTGAGGAAAGATCTAAAATCAACACCCTATCGTCAAAATTAAAAGAGCTAGAGGAGCAAGATCAAAAAAATTCAAAAACTAGCAGAAGACAAGAAATAACTAATATCAGAGCAGACATGAAGGAGACAGAGACACAAGAACTCTTCAAAAAATCAATAAATCCAGGAGCTAGTTTTTTAAAAGACCAAGAAAATAGATAGACTGCTAGCCAGATTAATACAAAAGAAAGAATAATAGAATAGATACAATAAAAAATGATAAAGAGGGGATATTACCACCAATTCCACAGAAATACAAACTATCATCAGAGATTAATACAAATAATTCTATGCACACAAACCAGTAAAACTAGAAGAAATGGATAAATTTCTGGACACTTACACCTACCAAGACTAAACCAGGAAGAATTTGCATTCATGAATAGACCAATAACAAGGTTGGAAGTTGAGGCAGCAATTAGTAGCCTACCAACCAAAAAAAATCCAGGTCCAATGGGTTCACAGCCAAATTCTACCAGATGTACAAAGAGGGGCTGGTAACATTCCTTCTGAAACTATTCCAAACAATACAAAAAGAGG
>PVKV010041185.1:0-11645 GCA_004027835.1 Alouatta palliata | reverse complement strand
CTGTGTCCCTCACCCCCACCCCCTCTCACTCTAACTCCCAAAGTGAGTCCTACGGGTATAAAGGGTCTTAACACCCTCCATTCGGTGCCACGGGTTGGAGAGACGCGAGTCCTCCGTGGTCGCCGGCTTAATAAACCCTGCTATTTGGCATACTTTTGTCTTGGTGCTGGTTCCTTAATCTCGCCTCAAATACAACACTTGGCCTCCCAAAGTGCTGGGATTACAGATGCAAGCCACTGTACCCAGTCAGGAAACAGGAAACAGGAAATATTGAAGTAATAAGAATGTGAAATTAATCTCTGTAACTAAAGTCCCAAATAGGAAACCCTGAGCTTTTGGGGGGATACTTAATTTTCTTCATCTCCTCCAACTAAAAGTGGCAAATGAGGCCAGGCACTGTGGTTCTTGCCTATAATCCCAGCACTTTGGGAGGCCAAGGTCAGCAGTTTGAAACCTGCATGGTCAACATGGTGAAACCCCCGTCTCTACTAAAAATACGAAAATTAGCTGGGTGTGGTGGCACGTGCCTGTACTCCCAGCTACTCAGGAGGCTGAGGCGGGAGAATCACTTGAATCTAGGAGGCAGATGCTGCAGTGAGCTAAGATCGTGCCACTGCACTCCAGTTTGGGCAACAGAGTGAGACTCCATCTCAAAAAATAAATAAATAAAGTGGCAAATGAGAGAGGAAGCAGGTTTTGGAAGTGTGCAGATGCCTCAAAGGTCAGCATTTCATCTTACTGCCTATGAGTTCCCAGAAAGAGCAGAACATGTGAAAGGACTCTGAGGCACAAAAATACAGTTGGACAGTCCTAGGCAGGCAAGAGGAAAGTTGAGTAAATGTGTGTCTAAAACATGCATTTCTAGGCTGGCCATAGTGGCTTACACCTATAATCCTAGCACTTTAGGAGACCAAGGCAGGAGGATCACTCAAGCCCAGGAATGTGAGATCAGCTTGGGCAACATAGTGAGACCCTGTCCCTACAAAAATAAAAATTAGCTGTGGTAATGAGCACCTGTAGTCCCAACTACTCAGGATGCTGAGGTGGGAAAAAAAAATCACTTGAGACCAGGAGGTGGAGGCTGCAGTGAGCTACAACTGCACCATAGCTGCACTCCAGCCTGGGCAACAGAGCAAGACCTGTTCCTAAAATAATATAAATAATAATAATAAATGTACATTCCTAACTTCATTTCAAAGTTAAGGCCAGGCACAGGGAAGGCCAGCCTGTGGAGAATAGTGAGACCCTGTCTCTATAAAAATAAAAGTAAATAAATAAATAAATAAAATAAATAAACAAAGTCAAAAAATTTTTTTTAAATCTGAACAAAAACGTTTAACTACACCGCTTCTAGGGCCAACAGAGTGGGAGTTAGCAGGGGCACAACCAGGTTGCATATCTACATACAATCTGCCCTTGTAGGAAGGACATCCTTTTTCCTCCTAGCTTACCCACTCTAGGTGACCCACATTATTATAAATTATTAGCATCAACAATTTAAAGCAGGTTTTACTGTAAGGTACAATCTCAATAATTAATAGGGCAATATAATAAACACATAAAAGTTCAGGAAGAAATCAGACTCTTCAATGGGCCTGGAAGTTTTGCCACGTCCCCCAAAGTACTCTTTGTTGCATCCATCAGAACCTTTCAACACATACACATATACCTCGCTCATCCTTTTGTGAAGAGTGTTTATTACTTAATCACTAGATTAAGAGGATTTGGATACAACTGATAAATGTACAAACTTTGCTACCAAGGACTGACGCATTTACTTTTCCAGTTCATCAGTTTATGTCCTAGGAAAACCCCAGATCCACATTTACCAGCTGTTTTCTATTTTCCACTTTAGGATGGTGTTTCTCTTTCACCTGCAAAGTGACTGATACTAATACCGACTACAATAATTTAAAGTAATTTCGTCTTTTTTTTTCTTTTTTTTTTTTTTTAAGAGATGGGGTCTCGCTATGTTGCCCAGGCCGGAGTGCAGTGGCTATTCACAGGCGCAATCCCACTACTGATCAGCACGGAGTTTTGACCTGCTCCGTTTCCAGCCTGGGCCAGTTCACCCCTCCTTAGGCAACCTGGTGGCACCCCGTTCCCAGGAGGTCACCATATTGATGCCATACTTAGTGCGGACATCCAATCGGCACAGCGCACTACAGCCCAGAACTCCTGGGCTCAAGTGATCCTCCCACCTCAGCCTCCCGAGTAGCTGGGACAACAGGCTCGCGCCACTGCACCCGGCGTAATTTCGTCTTTAGTACTTTATTCACACTACTAAGAAAGTTGTCAATGATTCAAATTGCACTCACTGGTGAAACCCTATACTATGTAGTAATTAACTTATTTCCTAATATCTCCCTCCACTCTCTCCACTGGAAAGTAAACTCTAAAAATGCAAGAATTTTGTGTGTTTTTGTTCAATGCCTAGAGCAGTGCCTGGCTCGTGACAGTCGCTTAACATCTGCTAACTCTGATGAATGAACGGTATATTCATATTGTGCAATATTACCATGAAGCCATTAAACACCGTGAGTGATACCAGATAATTTAATGGAATTTCCAGAAGTATGAAGTTAAGAAAACAAGAAAAGTGTCCAAACCATAATCCCACTTTTTTTTCCCCTGATACAGAGTCCTGCTCTGTCACCCAAGCTGTAGTAGAGTGGTGCCATCATGGCTCACTGCAACCTCAAACTTCTGGGCTCAGGAAATCTTTCCACCTCAGCAAGTAGCTGGGACTACAGGTGTGCACCACAATGCCCAGCCAATATTTTAAAATTTATTTTTTTGTAGCCAGGCGCGGTGGCTGACACGTGTAATCCCAGAACCTTAGGAGGCTGAGCTGGGCGGATCACCTGAGGTCAGGAGTTCAAGACCAACCTGGCCAACACGGTGAAACCCCATCTCTACTGAAAATACAAAAATTAGCCAGGCATGGTGGCATGCACTTGTAATCTCAGCTACTCGGGAGGCTGAGGCAGGAGAATCACCAGAACCCAGGAGGCGGAGGCTGTAGTGAGTCGAGATCGCGCCACTGCACTCCAGCGTGGGCTACAGAGCAAGACTCCGTTTGAAAAAAAAATTATGTTTTGTAGAGATGGTCTCTCCACGTTGCCCAGGCTGGTCTTGAATTACTGGGCTCAAATGAATCTCCAACCTCAGCTTCGCAAAGTGTTGGGATTACAGGTGTTAGACACCATGCCCAGCCTGATCCCACTTTTCAAAAAGTATACCCCCAAATCCATACATTAGTGAGGAAGTTGAGAACTTGGAATCCTCATACACAGAATGTAAAAGGGTACAGCTCTGGAAAACATTTTAGCAGTTCCTCAATATGTTTCACATAGCTACTACAAGGCCCACCAATTCAACTCCTAGGTATATACCTAAGACAACTGAAAGCATACGTCCACACAAAAATTTGAAGAGGAACTTGTACACACTTGTTCACAGTAGCATTATTCATAATAGCCCAAAGTGACAAAAACACAAATGTTCATCAACTGATGAACAAATAAAGCATGAACTATCGTTCAGCCACATAAGAAATGAAGTACTAACACATGCTACAACAGGGATAGACCTTGCTAACATTTTGATAAATGACAGAAAGTCAAACAAAAGGTCACATGTTGTATGATTCCATTTACATAAAATATCCAGAACAGGCAAATGCATAGAAACACAAAGATTAGTGATTGCCCAGAGCAGGAGGCAGTGGTGAATGTGAAATGACTACTAATGAGTATAGATTTCTTTTTGAGGTATCGAAAATGTTCTGGAATCAGACAGTGGTGATCAATGCATAACTTTGTGAATATACCAAAACTCACTTGAAAGGTAGACTTTAAAAGCCTGAACTTTAAGGTATGTGAATTGCATCTCCATAAACCTGTTGTTTTTTAATGCATGTTTATTTGCAAATGAATACACAGATAACGAGGAATAATATGAAAGGTTAATGATGATAACCTTGGTGATAGGACACAAGGGACTGGGAGGGGAAGATAAGTGTTGAGGTAGAAAAAGACAAAACATAAAAGACTAAAGCAATAATCCAGGGCCAGAGGCTTTGAGTGGGGAGATGGAGCAAGACTAAGTGTACAAAGAAATGAGCGTAAGTCACAAAAATGAGGGAACTAGGGATGAAAAATCCAGCAAGTAGTTTGTAACCAGGGAGAGGAAACAAACCTAAGTAACTGCAACAATTCAATGGAGTTTGTAGAAAATGCAAAAAGGAGAGAAAACAATGAGAGAATGAGGCAGGAGATTTAAAATTGGCTCTACCCACCAAAGTTTTAAAAAGCATGCAAGAAGAAAATTCAATTGCTCCTGGGCAAGAATTCTTGAGTCCAGTGGGGTAGAACCAAAGCATGATAAGGAGACACAAGTGTTTTATAAGCAAGAGAATATATTAAGGAGAGAAAAAGGTCTCATTGTGATTGTTCTAGAATAAAGCAGCTCCATCAGACTACCTCAGGAATTCATGGTGGAAGAGGTGCCATTGGAAAATGGCTTAGTCGGGATTTTCCCCAAGAACACTGGAAGGTAGAGAGGAAGAATAGAAGAGCTTTAAATTTTAGCAGATATATCTTTTTCTTTTTTAATTAAAAAAAAAATCTTATTGGCCTATATTTTTATAGATTGAGGTCTTGCAAGCCAACCCAAGCTGAACTCAAACTCCTAGGCTCAACAGATTCTCCCACTTTGGCCTCCTGAATAGCTAGCTGGGCTACAGGTGCGCACCACTGGGCCGAATGTAATGGCTATTTCTTAACAAATCTTGACATTGCCACCAGCGTGTTTTTCTTTAGACACAGACTCTCCCTTTATAGCCCAGGCTGGAGAGCTGGGCTCTGCAGTGATCCTGGCTCACTGCAGCCTCAAACCCCAGGGATAAAGAGATCCTCCTGTCTCAGCTTCTCAAAACAGCTGAGACTACAGGTGCATACCACCATACCTGGCTAATTTAAAAATTTGTATTTGTAGAGATAGGGTTCTCGCTATGTTGCCCAAGCTGGTGTCGAACTCTTGGCCTTACGCAATCCTCTCCTCTTCACCTCCCAAAGCCCTGAAATCACAGGTATGAGCCATCACATCCAGCCTGCTACCAGTTTCTTTGCATACTTCTTTCCTAGACTTGACCAGGACCTTTACTTTCTTTTGTGTACAGCTCAGCATTAAAAAAAAAAAGTTTAGGTTGGGCACAATGGCTCAACACCTGTAATCCCAACACTTAGAGAAGCCGAGGTAGGAGGTTTGCTGGAACCCAGGAGTTCCACACTAGCCTGGGCAAGATGGCGAGACTGTGTTTCTACAAAAAAATTTTGAAAAATTACCCAGGTGTGCTGGCATATGCCTGCAGTCCCAGATAGTGAGAAGGCTAAGGCAGGAGGAGCCCTGAAGCCCAGGAGTTCAAGGCTACACTGAGCTGTGATCATCACTGTCCTCCAGCCTGGATGATAGGATGAGACCCAGTCTCTAAAAACAATTAAAAATAAAAAAACCAGGCCAGGCGTGGTGGCTCACGTCTGTAATGCAAGCACTTCGGAGGCCAAGGCGGGCGGATCACCTGAGGTCGGGAGTTCAAAACCAGCCTGACCAACATGGTGAGACCCCGTCTTTTAAAATAAATAAATAAATAAATAAATAAGGCTTAATAAAAAAAAGAATCTTTTTTTAGAGGCAATGTATTTTTCCTCTTTAACTTTTTGTTTTCCCTAGGCTATATGCACAATAGACAAAGCTGAAATTTAATCTTAATCTCTTAAACCCTTACTGTCCAAACACATCAAACTTAAAAAAAAGAACAAAAAAGGTGAAAGGTGTACAAGAGAAAAGGGGAAGTAATCTGTGCCAAATGTACATTCCTTCCAGAGTTTCAGACAAAAATGATGTCTACCTGGTCTCTGGGTGCTAAAATAAGACATTAGAGACAGAGTCCCTTCCTTCAAGAAATAAGATTGAAATTAGACACTAAGATACAATTAAACAGACTTTGAAAGTTGTATGCACTACTGGGAGGTGACTCACACCTGGCAGGGCCAAGTGCAACTGGAATAAAAGCTCCTAAGGGCAAGGACTAAGTGGTTCACTTCCTCTGTAACACTGCCATGCCCAGCACTGTACCAGCACCCCAGCAGATTCAACGACTTTCCGTCAAGCCACATACTTAAAGTCTAATCGTCTAGTGGGGGTCACAGATGAGACACAGGGTGCTGAATCCCAAACGTACAGGGTGCCAGACAAGTCTGCAGGAGACAGGAGGATTAGGAAAGCCTTCCAGGCAAGGTAATACCTGAGCTGAGTTTTCTTTTGAGTTTGGAACATTAATTTAATCAGAGGAAAACAAGGGATATGAAAAGGGCTAGGAAATAAGTAAATGGGCTGAGTTTTGAAGGTAATGATTAGGTGAAGTGAGAGAAGAATATTCCAGCAGAGGGAGACAAGGAGACTGGCAAGATTTCAAGGGGCCAAGAGCTGTTCAGGGAAAACAGGGGTCAAAGACCAGTATTCAAGTATTCCGGATACCAAGCTAAGGAGACCTTATTACAAAGGCAATGGGGCTGTTGAAGTGTTTAAATGGGAGAGTGACTGTGAACAGACTAACAGTTTGGAAAGATACAGGCAAGAGTAAACCTCTGGATTTAACCAAAAAATAAAGGACAAAACTACAATGAAGATATTGGAAAAGATCAGGAAAAACATTCTTAAAAATACTCACTCTTGGCCAAGTGTGGTGGCTCACACCTGTAATTCCAGCACTTTGGGAGGCCGAGGTGGGTGGATCCCACTGCACAGTAAGGGACAGGCTGTCAGGAGGCTCCAGCCTGTCCCTTATTGTTCCCTTACTGAGCTGAGCAATTTGCATAATACCACACAGGTTCGTCATGTGATTTAAATCTGTATATGACAGCAATTTTGATACTATCACTTAAGTCATTCAAAACATCAGATGTATTGTGTCAAGTCAGTTATAGGGAACCACTGTTTCAGAGAAATCACATATGAAGAAGTCAGAAGTTCGAGATCAGCCTGGTCAACATGGTGAAACCCCATCTCTACTAAAAAAAAAAAAAAATACAAAAATTACCCTCGCATGGTGGTGCATGCCTGTAGTCCCAGCTACTCGGGAGGCTGAGACAGAAGAATCACTGGAACCAGGAGGCAGAGGTTACAGTGAGCCGAGATTTGGCCACTGCACTCCAGCCTGGGGGACGGAGCAAGACTCCGTCTCAAAAATAAAAATTAATAAAAATAAAAATAAATAAATAAAACCCTATAAGGTATATAGAAAAGAAACAGAAAAACAAATGCACTCTCTTCTCTCTTCTTTACAAATTTCGTTCATGGAGTTACCAAATTATCCTTTGAAAACAGAGAAGTAAGAAGTGGCTGAGAGCAGTCAGTTTTCAGAATGTAAAAATTACTATTGTGGGCCAGGCACGGTGGCTCACGCCTGTAAACCCAGCATTTTGGGAGGCTGAGCTGAGTGGATCATGATGTCATGAGATCAAGACCATCCTGGCTAACATGGTAAAACCCCATCTCTACTAAGAATATAAAAAATTAGCTGGATGTGGTAGCTTGTGCCTGTAGTCCCAGCTACTCAAGAGGCTGAGGCAGAAGAATCACTTGAACCTGGGAGGCGGAGGGTGCAGTTAGCCGCGATTGGCCACTGCATTCCAGCCTGGTAGACAGAGCAGCACTCCGTCTCAAAAAAAAAAAAAAAAAAAAAAATTGCTATTAAGAAGAAACTAGCTATTACATCATTAATTTCAAGATGCTTTAAAAATGTATCTTTTGTTACACTGCAGTTTTTTAAGAGTATGTCACAATAATTCTAAATCTTATTTGAGATTAACAGCAGAGCACCATAAATTTTTAAGGCTTCACAGACAGAGATCATCTGTTATGTTCGCTTTGGAACAGATCATAACTGTCCCTCCCCCTCAACATACCCAGAATACATTGTTTAAGCCTACTTTCTTAATGGTCATGTTGTTTCAGAGCAAAAGACTGAGGTCACAGTGTTAAAAGATTTCTGAGCTGATAAGAGAACCCCAGGGGGGTTCTTTACCTTGCAGGCTAGTCTATTCAATACTAACAATTCCAACCACCAGGAGGAATTTCCCTGTCTAGGCTTATTTTGTTGGCACACCACAGCACAAAAAAAATTTTCCTGGGGCAGGGAGCGGTGGCTCATGCCTGTAATCCCAGCACTTTGGGAGGCCAAGGCAGGCGGATCACCTGAGGTCAGGAGTTCGAGACGACTGTAACCAACATGGAGAAACCCCCGTCTCTACTAAAAATACAAAATGAGTTGGGGGTAGTAGCGTATACCTGTAATCCCAGCTACTAGGAAGGCTGAGGCAGGAGAATCACTTGAACCCGGAAGGCGGAGGCTGCAGTGAGCTGACATCGTGCCACTGCACTCCAGCCTAGGCAACAAGGGCAAAACTCCGTCACACACACACACACAAAAAAAATCTCCTGACATTTTATATCCAATAAGAAAAGATTTAACAATGGTCAGAATAGGAACATCTTTAATGCCAGGCAAACCTAACAGCTTTCTCAGTGGATTTCTCAGTAGACTGTGACAAACGACCTCAAAGTAAACTCGTATTTACTCTTAAGAAATAACCTATATTTGCATCTTCTTAACACCAAAAGCCCCAGGAACTGTTTCCTAAACTCCCTAACAACAGCAGCAAAACACCAGATTCTCGGCTCTCTTTATTAAAGTTAAATATCACAATAAAGTAATTAACCCTGTATTTATTTGCTATTTACAATCACCATATATCACCATTTACTATTACCATCGTTTCATAAAAGATGCTTTAACACCAAGAAAGCAGGACTTTTTTTTTTTTTTTTTTTTAGAAAGGACAGTCCTTTTAATTGAATAAATTTAATTGTATGAAAAGTCTCCTAAGATGGTCCTTCCTTTCTTTTTATGCTAAAGCCCACGCAATACTCCGTTCTAGAGGACTGATCACAGTGTCTCCGATTCATTCTCACCAACTACCAAGTCACCAACCCTCCCTACTTCTGTCTTTGAGGAGGGACTGCAAAACAGTGTCATTGAACTGGTGAGAAGACGCAGTTCCATCGTCAGGTGGGATAATCCTTACCTGTTCCTCCTTTGGAGGACAGATAAAACACGATGATTGGAGATGCATGAAATGTTTAAAACTTAACTGTAAAAAAAAAAAAGAGAGAGAGAGAAGACGCAGTTCCACCCGTAGCTGAAGAAGACTCTACAGGCCAGGACCTGCTGAATGTTAACATTAGCACCGCAAGCTTCTTTCCATCCCTCCAAACTTCACAGGTGGGGAAATGAACCTTTTCAGCCTCCTGAGTAGCTGGGATTACATGCGGGTGACACTACACCCACCCAATTTTTGTATTGGCTGGTCTCGAACTCCTGACCTCAGGTGATCCGCTGGCCTCGGCCTCCCAAAGTGCTGGGATTACAGGTGCGAGCCACTGAGCCTGGCCTGGTTTTCAATTACTAAGAAAAAACTACTATACTCCCTTTGGTATCACCTACATTCCTAAAATTGCAGTCGCCTCCCCCACCTCCTCGAAGCCACCAGAAATGACTGCTCTTGTCTACAAAGCCTACGGCTCTGATTTCATCTCAGTATGTGTCCTACTGGGTGACAGCAAATGTCATTTTTTAAAGGCTTGTATCTGTTATAAACTTGGTAAGTATTATCAACGGCTTAAAAGGCTCTTTTGACAAAAGAAAACACTGTCGCTGTAATCACCTGGGCAGTAGTCACGAGAATCTTTTCCTGGCCCTTCCGGTACTTCAGACAAATGATCAAGGACATCAACAAACGAAGTCCCTGCATCTGAATGATCACAGAATTTCTGCGTGTTCTGTAAATGGGGTAAAACTCCTCGAAACCGATTTCTTTTCGTCATCTCCAGGGCAGCTTGCCCAACTTGCCATGACTATGATGTCCTAGATTTAACTACTTAAGCTGATACAATTACCAACTTCCTGGAAATGCAAAATTTCCTCAGCAAAGCACCAGATTATTCACATCCAACCTGACGCAATGAACCAGGTCTCAAGAAGAAAAGACGTTCGGTCGGCCTGAGACGCCGAAGCCGGCAGAAGCAGCACCCGCAGCAGGCCCTGGGGGCTGCCGCCCGTGGCCTCCGCTCCCCGCGCTGCGCCCTCGGGGCCACGAAGTAATGCTGTCCCCGCCCGAGGCAGGGAACCAGGAGGATGGGGCGGCAGCCACAGCCTGTCCCGGAGCGCCGGAAAGGCTAGCACGAGGGTCGCACACGGCCTGTCCACAAACTGACGAGCCGCAGGCGGGGTCCCAGAACCAGCTCAACCCCAGCACCAACGGACGGAGGCCCGCGGGTCTCCGCGGCAGAGCCTGCGCGTTGTCCCAGGAGCCTCGGAGCACAGAATAAGGACGGCGCGGGAATGGGAAGGCGCAGGCGCCGGACAGACTGGAGGGGCCCAGGAGGGGGACGGCGCAGGCGCGGGGCCTGCCGGGGTCTGCGGGGACGCCTGGGCCCGGCCGCGCGGGCGGCTCTGAGGCGAAAAACCGACCCGCAGGGAACACTGCGGGAACGCGGCGCTGACTCTTACCGCGCGGCGCCTCATCGCTCCCTCGCAGGCTCGTCGCTGGGGCCAGGCGGAGCTCACCCAGTGGCTCAGCCGGGACCCGTTGAGTCCGGCCTCAGGATAGCAGACAACCCCGCGGCGCCGCCTGCCGGGACAGCCCAGCCTCCCTCGCGGCCCCCGCCCTTGGCCCGCCCCTTCGCGCCCCGCAGGCTTGCGGCAGCCTGCGCAGGGGCCGTGCGAACCCGCCCACTTTTCCGCATGGCGCAGGCGCCGCAGCCCCGCCTCTCTAGCTCGCGTCGCTCCCGGCACTGGGTCGCGCAGGCGCACTACCACTCGCCTGGTGAAGAATTAAAAAAAAGCCCGGGCAGCGAATGCGCACGCGTCATGACTTGTGCCGGAGCCTAGCAAGGCGGGTCCCTTTAGAGGCCCCATTGGGCCCTGCGTAATGTTGCTTAGAGTTCGCTAGTCCCAAAGACTTTCAGCGTGTTTACAGTATCCCAAGGACGGTGCTAGGCATGAGCCAGACAGTGCTGAGAAAAACACAAAGCCCTGCCTCCTGCCGCTCCCCATGCATAAGGGAACACAGACAAAAAAAAGAAGTAACCTATATGTATATAATATTAAAGAAATTCTATATGTGGCAAATGACCAGGTTGCAATGATCATACAGGTTTTTTCCTTTGATAGTTTGTGCTACTTTAATAGTTTTTTATTACATCACCTTAGTTTCCTAGGAAAACCATAACTTGGTCGTTATACATGTTTAATACGTCGCAGGATTATTTGCTGACATTTTTTTTTTTTTTTTAGAGACGGAGTTTCGCTCTTGTTGCCCACGCTGGAGTGCAATGGCGCAATCTCGGCTCACCGCAACCTCCGCCTCCTGGGTTCAAGCAATTCTCCTGCCTCAGCCTCCCGAGTAGCTGGGACTACAGGCACGTGCCACCATGCCCGGCTAATTTTTGTATTTTTAGTAGAGACGGGGTTTCACCATGTTGACCAGGATGGTCTCGATCTCTTGACCTCGTGATCCACC
>PVKV010041184.1:0-11646 GCA_004027835.1 Alouatta palliata | reverse complement strand
AAAGTATATATATTAAAAAAAAAAAAAAAAAAAACGAGTTCGTGTCCTTTGCAGGGACTTGAATGAATCTTTAAATCATGATTCTCAGCAAACGGACTCAAGAACAGAAAGCCAAACACCATATGGTCTCACTCATAGGTAGGTGTTGAACAACAAGAACACGTGGGCCCAGGGAGAGGAGCATCACACACAGGGGACAGTTTGGGGGGTAGGGGAGAGACACTAGGGGGTGGGGAGGGAGGGGAGTGTGAGGAGAGATAACATGGGGAGAAAAGGCAGACATAGTATGCACCTAAAGTAAAATAAATTATTTAAAAAAATACAACAGTCTTTGAAGTCAATAACAATTATAGGACAATCTTTAGGAATCACTGTGGGAGAAGGAAGTCCCTGCTGATGAGGTCCCATAGGCTGTAGATTAGTATTAATAGCACATAAGTCATGCAAGAGCCTCCATTTACCAGACTTTTGGGGAATGACAAAAATGGGAGAGTTCCAAAGACTATTAGATGGTTCTGTATGTCCATCTTTTAATTGTTCCTCAACTAATTCATGAGCTCTTTGTAATTTCTCTCCCTTCAGAGGTTACTGTTCTACTTAAGTTGGATTTAGAGAGAGATATGTCAGCGGTAGGGTTAGAATAACAACAGTGGACATTATTAGAACGGAGTCTTTCAAATTCTTAAATTTTACTTAAATATTAGCAGAGAACCATAATCTGGGATGTCACTTGTAAACAAGGGGCATATGAAATATTGCCATGGGCTGCCCACAGAGCCAGAGGGCAGTGGTCTGGGTCCCAGGGTGGCAGCTGTGTTGCACTCACCTAGGCACTGCCTTTTGTATGTGCCAATTTTTGTTTGTGCCACTCCCTCCTCCTGCTGCTGGGCAGCCGCTGCTGGCCTATGCAGTTCCTATAGGCCTGAGGTGCAACAAGCTTTCCTGCCACCAAGACGTTTTTTGTGCCCAAAACCTGCTTGGCCACATGGTTTTGGCCTCTAATGCCTTTTTTTCTTATGCTTTTATAAGCGTACACCTGATTTCCTTGTTGATCTTGCATTACTGAGAAAGCTAAGAGCTCCTTTTCTAGTGCCACTTGCCTAAGACAGGGTCCCATAGTTGTAGTGTACCCCTTGTCTTTTTTCTCCCTCCTATTAGAGGAGGGGACTCAGGTAAAACCTCTATTTCCTGATTGGCCTGGTGATAGCAGGGCTGAAAGACACAGGGGTGGTAAGGTAGGTGACAATTCTCCCTCCTTCCCCTTTTTAGGCTCTTCTGTGTATAATGGGATCAGAGTCACCCTCACTAAAGCCCATTACATTAGAGATGATACTGGAACCCATTTCCCTTGCACATGATGTTGTATAAGAGTTCTTCCCCCTTGTTTCCAGAGCTCAACATCTAGCATGCCTTCTGCCAGGAACCTTAGGTTATGGAAGACGACAGTTTTTATTAAGTCCCCGAATTGAGCCTGCAAAACTGAGGTTCTGCTGGTTTTAAGCAGCTGTTTCAATACTTTTATGTACTGTTTTTGTTGGGCTGATAACTGTTGTCCCATGCTAAAACTCTAGCCTGAACAATCCCCCCAAACTTGGTAATCCCTAGCAGGTACCAATAACTTACTGACTCACTGAGCAGTCCTTTTCACCTTTGTTTTGGGGAATTCCACCGTGATCCTTTTTAGCATTTGTTATGTCTGAGTCACCACCTGCTGGGGTCAGTCACACAAACCCAAGCTACTCAACAGATGAATAATGTATTCCAACACTGATATCCAGTAAAAGAGTAGACCAGGAGTCCAGGCCACTGACTGAAAGTTTTAGCAGCTGCACGGCCTAGATCCTCCAGCGAACCTTGCATTTATTTGTACAGTTCAAATGACAAAGGTTTAGAGTAAACACCACTAGAAGGTAATTAACAATGCTGACCCCACCACCACCCATGTAGAAAGCAATCATGCACCTGCCAATGGTCAAATGTTAGTCTTAGGACTACGTGAGTAAAGAAGCTATTTAGATAAACTCCCTTACATTCCTTTTTTTATTTACTTTTCTGCTATTACCTCAAAGTAAAGAGGATTAGGCAGCCTTCAGCCAGACTTTTAACTGAAACTATGCAAACCCCCCATCTTCCAAGAAGGTTTGTGACTATTTTCTATAACTTTCTTTATAATTTATCTTACAACTCTTCCTACCACCATGACTGAACCCCCACATACATTGTACTTATTCTAAAATTATCCACATAATTGGAAATAAAACACTCCTCAGAAAATGCAAAAGAACAGAAATCATAACAAAGTCTCTCAGACCACTATGCATTCAAGTTAGAACTCAGGATTAAGAAACTCACTCAAAACAATACAACTACGTGGAAACGGAACAACCTGCTCTTGATGACTACTGGGTAAATAATGAAATTAAGGGAAAAATAAAGAAGTTATTTGAAATCAATGAGAATAAAGACACAATGTAGCAGAATCTCTGGGACACAGCTAAAACAGTGTTTAGAGGGAAATTTTTAGCACTAAATGCCCACGGAAGAAAATGGGAAAGATCTAAAATTGACACAATTAAAATATTTAGAGAAGCAAGAGAAAACAAATTCAAAAGCCAGCAGAAAACAAGAAATAACTAAGATCAGAGCAAACTGAAGGAAACAGAGACACAAAAAAACCTTCAAAAAAATCAATGAAGCCAGGAGCTGGTTTTTTGAAAAGTTTAACAAAATAGACCACTAGCTAGATTAATAAGAAAAGAGAAAAGAATCAAATAAACACAATAAAAAATGATAATGGGGATATCACCACTGATTCCACAGAAATACAAACTATCATCAGAGAATACTATAAAAACCTCTATGCAAATAAACTAGAAAATCTAGAAGACTCCTTCAAAAAATCCTAGAACTGGTAAATGAATTCAGCAAAGTTTCAGGACACAAAATTAATGTACACAAATCAGTAGCTCTGCTGTACATAAACAGCAACCAAACTAAGAATCAAATCAAGAACTCATCCCCTTTCAAAACAGCAGGAAAAACAAACAAAAAACCTGAAGAATATACCTAACAAAGGACGTGAAAGACCTCTACAAGCAAAACTACAAAGCACTGCTGAAAGAAATCACAGACAACACAAACAAATGGAAACACATTCCATGCTCATGGATGGGTAGATTCGATGTTGTGAAATTGACCATACTGCCAAAAGCAATCTACAAATTTAATGTAATTTCCATTAAAATACCACAATCATTCTTTAGAGAACTAGAAAAAAACAATCCTGTAATTCATATGAAAGCAAAAAGGAGCCCACATAGCCAAAGGCTAAGCAAAAAGAACAAACCTGGAGGCATCACATTACTCATTCCTAAAAAGTCAAGTTTACAGTAGTTGATTTCAAAGATCCCATCTATCTTTAATAACCAGTTTCTTTTATTCTATGAAACAAAAGATCTAGTGAGTAGCCCAGCTCCACAGAAGGAAGGAGGAGCAGAACAGGGACACCTATCTCTGAAGAAATAAAAGACTGCTCCAAAGAAAGCAACAGGCCTATTGTTACCCAAATAAGCTATTTAGCTCTTTTAGAGTTTATAGTTATGTGAGTCGGGTTGCAAATTACTGCTTCTCTTTGCCGTAGATAAAGAGCTCACAACACTTGGACTCACTCAAGTAAAAAAGATTATAAAAGAAAACTCTTCTAATGCATATGTAACAAAGTGGTACTGGAATTATTAACTAAATTAATGTGAATTTTTAAATTAATTATTAGACTGAATTTTCTAAATATTGAGTCATAGTAAACCATTGGTAACTCTTGGTTAATTTGGATGAACTGAACATTTTACTTGGAGGGAAAGCTGCGAGATGCAAAGGTTATGGGTTTCTGCCTCAGCTCTGCCGTCTGCAGTCAATCTGTCCTTGGTCAAAGTACTGAATTCCTGAAGCTCAATATTCTCCTCTCTAAAATGGAAATAATTCTGCCTTAGGCAAAGATATTTAAGAGAATCAAAAGGGATACAATAGGTGTAAAAATTCTCTGCAAATTATCAGAAACTTTGTAAATATTAACTACATTATGTGATTGTGTCATGACATAATTTTTCTTTAAAAGAGCTGGAAATAACCACATTAGTCATTTAAAATAAATATGCTGATATCTTTACAAAATATGCCTTTCACAAACATTGTCATTAATAATCCAGTAATGTATTTAATTTTAAGTATATTATCATCTTCATGACCTCTAAATATCGGCTCCTGTTCAGGTCTGCACCTTCTGGTGGTTCTGTACTCCAGGCCATTTAATAATTTTCCTATTTCCTACCCTCTATTGCATCTAAAAGTGTTGTTCTGTATATAATTTCTTTCTTTACTATATATTACTACTTGCTATTATTTGTGACAATGACAGACCAAAAACAACAGAAGCAGTCATGTCTGGAGGTGACTGGGAGATGGAGAAGTCATAGTTTCTCAAGCTCTCTGCAGTAAATTATCTGAGACTAATCCTTCTCTTATTTGTGCTAAGTAAGTTTCTCCTATGCAGTGATGGGAGACTAAAAGGTAGGGAGAACCCCACCTTTTATTTCTTCTCTTGAACATCTCTGATCTTGTTAATCCTGGAGTTACATAAGGGGTTTCTGTTTGATGTGAATCCTGTTGCCATGTGAACAGGATCAATGTGGTGTGTATTCAGAGTAACTAATGTTTGAGGGTTTGTTTTGTTTTGAGAAAATTGTTCTCAAGGCAACTCTGGTTAAATGATAATGCACCACAATTGAGACTGAAAGATCTTGTTAGATATAATAAACTCCAAGTTTCTCTTCAAAGAATCAGTGTGTCAATTTATTCAGCTCTCTTATTCTTTAATTTTTCATTTTAAAGTTTAACTTCCTTGTAGTTTCAGTAAATGACATTTTTCATCAGTTCTAATCAGTAATTCACACCTGTTCCACCAGTCACCTGCTCTGTCCTGACTCATGTGGGTCACCTGCTCTGGTCACCTGCTCTGGTCACCTGCTTTGACCTGAGTCACCTCTTGTTACCTGCTCTGACCTATCCCATAACTATCCTTGCCACCAAACTACCCACCCTGCCACTCCAGCTCATACCCTTGATCTCTTTAAAATAGTTAATTGGAATTAGCTTAGACTGCGCAGCCTAACCCTAGCCAATGGGAGAATGATACAGCAATAGGGGTTACCTGCATCAGGAATAAGAACCCCTTCCCCTCTCTTGTCCAGATGTGTCCTCACCATTGATCCATCTGTAAGACACATCCCTCTGTAGAAGTAAATTGCCTTGCTGAGAAAATTAATATTCCAGTGCTACTTCATATGCAGCACCAAAAATTTACATATAACTATTGCTGGTCCGTACAGGAACCCATTCCCCTCTGGAGGTTGTCTCTGGTTCTCTCTTCACTGCCTCATTGCGGCGGCCTTAGGAGTGAGAAGTCAGGACCCACCTGGTGTGAGGAATAAGTCCCTATTCTCAGCAATGCAGAAAGAAGCCAGCTGACAACCAGGGTAAAGAATCCTCACATGCCACAGCAACCATGCAAATCTGTGCACAGACCAAGTAAGGAAATGCCTGGGAGCCAGCAAAGTATTTCCTTGGTGGTCAGGACAGATCAAGATAAGAGAAACAATGGGGAGGCAGTGAAGTATTCCTTGGTCAGGGTGTCTTGGGGGTTAAAAAAGGCAAGACATTTCTGGTAAGGGATACTGAGTCTTAGCCCAAAAGGTGAGACATTTCCTGTAAGGAAAATTGAATCTTACCCCAAAAATGGGAATACCCCAAATAAGGTAAGAGATAAAAATAATAAGCCTAACAACAATATTTCCCCTAATAATTCTTTAGGCCTAATGCTAAAATATTAGAAGAATAATAAAAGAACCAAAAATAAGAAAAAGCAGCTGCTGTCCCAGATCCTTCTCTTATCCCTGTTTTCCCCATTCTTGGGGATCATCCCAAGAGCCCACTCACTACCGGTCTGAGTACCTTCCCTAAAAGGACTTCAACATGACCTAGAGCAATGTAAAACAAATGTTCACAACTTCCCTTTTCGTTCTTCTCAGGGGAAGAAAGAGGCAGGATCTGTAGAGCTGCTATAGGAGCCAGGAACGTGAACATTCCCTTGCCAAAACGTCTTTAGAATAAATAAAAAATTTTACACCAAAGACCTCCACTGGGACAATAAAATGCAGCCCATTGAGAAAATATGCTGGTCTAGTTCTTGAGGATCCTCTTGGGCAGGGAATGTTAAAACTTCATTTTTTCACTAACAATGAGAGAGAGAAATGGAGAGATAGAAGTACTGAAGAGAAAGCAATGTGCCCTATTCCTTTAAAAGCCATAGTAAATTTATAACCTATAATTGATAATTGAAGGTCTTCTCTGTGATGAGCTTCTTAAATCCTATTGTTCCCAATCCTTGTACTATTGCAATCACCAGGAGTTTACAGTAATAGATTTAAAAGATTCCTTCTGGGCTTGTCCATTGGCAGAGGACAGACAGGACCTATTTGAGTCTCCAAATTTATTTAGTCAAATATTAGAACAAGTCATTTAATTAGCAAAGGAAAACCAAAAATTGAGCTTGAACAAATTGAAGGAATCATATTCTTGTCTCTGCTAGACACTAAACAAGAACTTAGAAAATTTTAGGATTAGTCAGATATTGTCATCTATGAATAGATCCTTATGTCCTAAAAACAAAGCCTTATACAAAAAGCTCAAACAAGATGGCCCAAACCCCCTCATTTGGTAAGTACCAGAAATCCAACAAATGGGATAGTTAAAACATCTGTTAGTAACTGCCTCTATCCTAGCTTTGCCCTCCTTAAGCAGCCATTTCATCTTTTTGTCAGTGTAAACAAGGGTGTTGCATTAAAAATACTTGCCCAAAGGCATGGAGGCCACTGACAGCCTGTAGGCTTCCTGTCAAAAATCCTTAACCCAGTGGTCCACAGATGGCCCAAATGCATTCAGTCTGTAGTGGCAACTGATTTCCTAACAGAATAATGTAACATAAATAAATAAATAAAATAACTTTTAAAGAAAACCTCTTTGTGAGCACAACTCACCATGTCAGAATTATGCCAAGTCAAATAAAGCCAATAGGTAGTAACTGACTCAAAAATCTTAAAGTACAAGAGTATTTTGTTAGAATAATAATAATAATAATAATTTGATGTTAACCATTAATAATTCCCTTAGCCCAGCAAATTTAAATGGTTCCTCCTGGGTGATTAAGGGAAAAAGACACAATAGGTATTCAGTAATTAGTAGGGAAACTCTTGCAGAAATAAAGATAGAAAAATTGCCTAACAATTTTCCTAACTTCTAATCCTGTGGCCTTAGGTAGTCTAGTCCACAGATATGAAGAAAGTTTGCTTTGAAAAGGAACAGTTATCGGAGGAATCCAAGATGGCCGATTAGGAGCAGCTCAGGATTGCAGCTCCCAGTGAAAGTGAAGGGGGTGAGTGGACACTGCATTTCCAGATGGATTTTTATTGCCCACAGACCAGGAGATTCCCAGGCAGAGAAGCCCCACGGATCAACAGCATGGCTGGTTTGGCCAGCGCGGCTGTTTTGGCTGGCACGGCTGTTTTGCCAGTGCCCACGTGCAGTGGTTCTCTGTATAAAATACATGAGTCCGGGTGCCATTTTAGCTGGTGATTTCAGCACCAGGAAGGCAGATCACCCATTCATCTGATTAAAAAGGGGACTGAAACAGGAAGCCAGGCCAGGAGATTCCCAGACAAAAAAGTGCCATGAATCTGAGCACTGCTGTTTCAGCCAGCGCAGTGGGTCACCACAAGGGAAATCACACAGATCCCGGTGCCTTTACAACAGGTGATTGGAACACCTGGGAGACAATTGACCATTCAAAAAAAAAGGCTCTGAGGCAGGGAACCAGGTGATCAGACTCAGCTGATCCCACCACCACAGAAAAAACCAGCAATCGGAAACACTCTGGATTGAGAGTTTCACAGCAAGCACAGCTGAACACGGGATGGTCCAGCTCTGTGGGGGAGGGGCATCCACCATTACCGAGGCAAATGGAGGTAATTTGCCATTGCTGAGGCAGCCCGCCATTGCCAAGGCAGCCCGCTATTACAGAAAGAGTTCCCTGTTATAGAGGTGGGTCGCCATTGCCAAGGTAGTTCTAACTACACATGTATAAACAGGACTGCAGGGAAGTTCACACAGCAACTGGGCAGAGCCCACAGCAGATCAGCAAAGCCTCTGCAGGCAGACAGTGATTAGGCTGCCTCCTCACTGGGCAGGGAAGCCCTGAAAAAAGGCAGCAGCACAACAGAAACTCATAAATAAAGCCCTAACTGCCCGGGAAAGAGCACCTGGGGAAAAAAAAGGGTTTATGAGTTCTGCTACAGCAGACTTAAATGTAAATGTCCAACAGCTCTGAATGAAGAATGGAGCTCACAGCTCAGAACTCGAGCTCCTATGAAGGACAAACTGTCTCCTCAAGCAGCTCCCTTACCACCATATATACAGAGTCACCTCATAAAGGAGAGCTCAGACTGACACCTGGTGCATATCCTTCTGGGACAAAGATAGAAGAGGAAGAAACTGGCAGCAACCCTTGCTGTTCTGCAGCTGCTGCAGGTGATCCCCATGCAAGCAGGGCCTGGAGTGAACCTCAGCAGTCCTACAGCAGAGGAGCCAGACTGATAGAAGGAAAACTAAGAAACAGAA
The DNA here is from genome assembly GCA_004027835.1 of Alouatta palliata. Lineage (NCBI taxonomy): Eukaryota > Metazoa > Chordata > Mammalia > Primates > Atelidae > Alouatta > Alouatta palliata. The sequence continues at coordinate 2,919 of PVKV010041184.1, read as the reverse complement.
AGAAATAACTTCATTATCAACAAACTGGACGTCCACTCAGAGACCCAATCTGAAAGTTAACAACTACAAAGACGACAGGGGGATAAATCCACAAAGATGGGAAGAAACCAGCGCAAAAACGATGAAAACACCCGAAACGAGAACGCCTCTCCTCCTATAAGGGATCACATCTCCTCACCAGCAAGGGAACAAGGCTGGATGGACAATGAGTGTGATGAATTGACAGAATCAGTCTTCAGAAGGTGGGTAATAAGAAACTTCTGTGAGCTAAAAGAACATGTTCTAATCCAATACAAAGAAACTAAGAACGTTGAAAAAAGATTTGATGAAAAGCTAATGAGAATAAACAACTTAGAGAGGAATATAAGTGAATTGATGGAGCTGAAAAACACAACATGAGAACTTCATGACGCATACACAAGTTTCAGCAGTCGAATTGACCAGCTGAAGAAAGGATATCAGAGGTTGAAGATCAACTCAATGAAATAAAATGAGAAGGCAAGATTAGAGAACGAAGGGTAAAAAGGAATGAACAAATTCTCCAAGAAATATGGGACTATGTGAAAAGACTTAATCTACGTTTGATAGGTGTACCTGAATGTGATGGAGAGAATGAATCCAAGCTGGAAAATACTCTTCAGGATATTTTCCAGGGAAACTTCCCCAACCTGGCAAGGCAGGCCAGTATTCAAATCCAGGAAATACAGAGAATATCACAAAGATATTCCTCAAGAACAGCAACCCCAAGGCACATAATCATCAGATTCACCAGGGTTGAAGTGAAAGAGAAAATGCTAAGGGCAGCCAGAGAGAAAGGTTGGGTTATCCACAAAGGGAAGCCCATAAGACTCACAGCAGATCTCTCAGCAGAAACCCTACAAGCCAGAAGAGAGTGGGGGCCAATATTCAACATCCTTAAAGAAAACAATTTTCAACCCAGAATTTCATATCCAGCCAAACTAAGCTTCATAAGTGAAGGAAAAATAAAATCCTTTGCAAACAAGCAAGTACTTAGAGATTTCATCACCACCAGGCCTGCTTTACAAGAGCTCCTAAAAGAGGCACTAAATATAGAAAGGAATAACCAGTACCAGCCACTCCAAAAACATACCAAATGGTAAAGAGCATCAACACAATGAAGAAACTGCATCAACTAATGGGCAAAACAGTCAGCTAGCATCAAAATGGCAGGATCAGATTCACACATAACAATATTAACCCTAAATGTAAATAGACTAAATGCCCCAATCAAAATACCCAAACTGGCAAATTGGATAAAAAACCAAAACTCATCTGTGTGCTGTATACAGGAAACCCATCTCACATGCAAGGATACATGTAGGCTCAAAATAAAGGGATGGAAGAAGATTTGCGAAGCAAGTGGAGAGCAAAAAAAAGAAGGAGTTGCAATTCTCATCTCTGATAAAATAGACTTTAAACCAACAAAGATGAAAGGAGACAAAGAAGGACATTACATAATGGTAAAAGGATCAATGCAACAAGAAGAGCTAACGATCCTAAATATCTATGCACCCAATACAGGAGCACCCAGATACATAAGGCAAGTTCTTAATGACTTACAAAGAGACTTAGACTCCGAAACAATAATAGTGGGAGATTTGAACACCCCATTGTCAATATTAGACAGATCAACGAGACAGAAAATTAACGAGGATATCCATGACTTGAACCCAGACCTGGACCAAGCAAACCTAATAGACATTTACAGAACTCTCCACCCCAAATCCACAGAAATATACATTCTTCTCAGCACCACATCGCACCTACTCTAAAATTGACCACATAATTGGAAGTAAATCACTCCTCAGCAAATGCAAAAGAACGGAAATCATAACAAACAGTCTTTCAGACCACAGTGCAATCAAGATAGAACTCAGAATTAAGAAACTAACTCAGAACCGCATAGCTTCATGGAAACTGAACAACTGGCTCTTGAATGTTGACTGGATAAACTATGAAATGAAGGCAGAAATAATGATGCTCTTTGAAACCAACGAGAATGAAGACACAACATACGAGAATCTCTGGGACACATTTAAAGAAGTCTCTAGAGGAAAATATATAGCAATAAATGCCGACATGAGAAGAAAGGAAAGTTCTAAAATCGACACCCTATCAAAAAAATTGAAAGAGCTAGAGAAGCAAGATAAAAAAACTCAAAACCTAGCAGAAGACAAGAAATAACTAAGATCAGAGCAGAACTGAAGGAGACAGAAATACAAAAGACCCTTCAAAAAATCAGTAAATCCAGGAGATGGTTTTTCGAAAAGATCAACAAAATAGACCAGTAGCCAGACTAATAAAAAAGAAAAGAGAAAATAATCAAATAGATGCAATAAAAAAGGATAAAGGAGATATCACCACAGATTCCACAGAAATACAAACCACTATAAGAGATTACTACAAATAACTCTATGCACATCAACTAGTAAACATGGAAGAAATGGCTAAATTCCTGGACACTTGCATCCTCCCAAGCCTAAACCAGGAAGAAGTCGAAACCCTGAATAGACCAATAACAAGGTCTGAAGTTGAGGCAGCAATTAAGAGCCTACCACCCAAAAAAAGCCCAGATCCTGATGGGTTCACAGCCAAATTCTACCAGAAATACAAAGAGGAGCTAATACCACTCCTTCCGAAACTATTCCAAACAATCCAGAAAGAGGGAATCCTTCCCAAATCATTTTATAAAATCAATATTATCCTGATACCAAAACCCGACAGAGACTCAGCAAGGAAAGAAAACTTCAGGCCAATATCCATGATGAACATAGATGCAAAAATCTTCAGTAAAATACTGGCAAACCAATTGCAACAGCACATCAAAGGGCTTATCCACCATCATCAAGTAGGATTCATCCCAGCGATGCCAGGCTGTTCAACATATGCAAGTCTATA
>PVKV010041183.1:0-11646 GCA_004027835.1 Alouatta palliata | reverse complement strand
TAGAAAATAACAGGCAGCCAGAGCCAGGTCCAGGTTGGTGTTCCATTAACCAAGTCGCTGTGTAAGTAAGAAATAACCTGGAGGTTCTCAGATTAAGAATTTATTAGCTACAAAATTTTAATACATTACTCATGAGTGGAAATGGAGTTTCGTATTAATGCCCCCAAGGCTTAGCCTCAGCAGCAACATTTCTAGACACCCGCTTGCAGACTGTAGATGTTCACCAGGAAAAGTCCATCAGGGGAGATTTGGGGAGTCAGGAATGATTGGTGGGGCTCCCTCTCTTTTTCTCTTCCCCTACGTCCCTCCACCTCCCTCTCCCTCCCTACTCTCGCTTGCCCTGTCTCTTATCACTACCTATGACCTGCAACCTTCTCCTTGCCCAAACACAACCATGACTCCAAAAGTGTGAAGCAGATAGGACACTCAGAAGGGGGATTTTAAGCTAGTCTCTTCATCATCTGTTTTTAAAAACCAGAGTTTTCATGTTTTAAACATTTTATCGTTTGTTGCGCCTATTAAAACTGACCAGTGAAGAGGGAGCCAAGAGCAGTTTGGCACTGCAGAGTGGCACGAAGCCTCTCTAGAAATGAAAAAAATCTCAGCTCCCGGGACTCTGGGGAATCAACGTGTTCCAGAATCTTCACTGTCATTTAACATAAAACATAAAGGTTAACACTGAATAAAATGATACCCTGGCTGATTATTTTGATAGTCTCAAAGTACAACTTTTTCCCCTGGATTGCTGTTGTAGAATATGTGGACTGTACATGCTTTGGGGTTGTTTTCCACTTTCCTGCTGTACCCATAGGAGAGTAGCATTCAGGTGAATCCCCAGCAGTGACCGTGTGAATCTCCCTTGCAGTCATTCATTCCCTTATAGCAAAGAAATGGCAGCTATGGCGATCCAAAGAAATGTTAATTTCTGCTAGTGAGTTATGTTTAATGATTTTTTTTCTTACCTGAAAAAAAAAAGGGAGAAAAAAAATCATTTTTATAATGGTGGTCTGAATTATAAGAAACATCAAAATAAATTACAAATTCTCCACTAAAGAAATAACTATTCACCACATTGAGACAGGGTGATGTTAAGGGTGTGCAGACAAAGGTAATGCAGGGCCTCCGCTTAATTGCCCTGACATCGTGCTTAGTTCCTCCAGCGACACTCTGAGAGCTAAAAATCTCTCATTGTTATTAATTGTATTCCTTTTAGAATGTAATGTCATATCGCTGCAGGCTGAGCTAATGAAACATACCCATATTACCAAAATAGGCATATTTCTTTTTGTTCAACGCATTCTATCAAAACTGTCTGCTAAAGACATTGTGTTAAAGATCCTTTCATAGCGTAATATAAAGAAGATCTCAACTACCTCAACATTTCTATTACACAATTACTAAAATGCCCAGGAGGACTAAACAATATAGTGTGAATTCAGTTATCCTATAAGACTTTAGAAATATTGCTAATTCCTGCCTCTGATTTATGTTAATATTAATGCTAGATTACATGCTATGGCTTCTGAACAGCCGCTGCATACCAATTCGTACAAAGGCAGGGTGCTCCCGTGCACAGGTGCTATATGCTTCTATTATAATGAGAATCTGAATTATTTATCTCTGTTTATCCTACAGGAGTTCACCTGACCCCAGTCCCATTTTCTTTTCCTAGTGCACATCAATGCGTGTAAACATGACTTCAGAGCCGCTGCATACTTTATATGTGCTGTTCTGTTTCAGCCACAAGGCACAGCAATAGGCAGTAGACAAAATGTTACACCACTAAGAGAATTCATTTAAGCATTTATTTGAGGTAAACTCTCCTAATTAAGTCAACTTTAACACAGACACGCAAATGGCACCATGCATATGTGTCTGGCGCCTGAACATCATCTGGTGAGCCCAAAGGAAGTCAGGCAGTGACAGGCCAAGGAGACGGTTAATAAATTCAGCCTCTCCTTCCTATAACCTTTCTGTTAGAAAAACGTTTGTCTGTGGGGGTTAAGAGGCTCTACGAGTTCCTGCAGGAAAATGGGCTTTTCATTCTTTGGCTTGTACATACATCAGCTACATTAAGATTTGGTTCTGATTTTGCTCTGATACTTACTCAAGTTAGTCTGCTGAATGACCAGCAAGTTCTTTTCCTTGCTCAAGGAAAGGCCAAGTTGAGTTGGAATGATTGGAAGTCATAGGTGAGATTCAGATTCTTAGCTGAATGGCCTTAGCTTTCTGGGATGGGGAAGATTCCAGAGGGCCTGGAGTATGAAAGAGGACTTTCATGGTAGGGTGTTGTGGGGATGAAGCATTTGCAAAGCACTACAAAGTCAGAATTCCTATCAGAAGAAGAGCATGTTGCCAGCAATTGGACTTGCAATATTTTAGGTAGCCCAGAGTAGCACATTAAAGTGGCACTCTCTCCTTTGCAGCTGTGGGGGAACTGTTGGAGGGTAACTGCTTAGCACTAATTATCAGAGAGTGAACCATTAAAACTCTCTTAGGTGATCAAATGATCTACCTTTAGTTCATCTGAACCCGTTACAGTATAGTCTATCAGATGTCACTGACAGGGCCACTGAAAAGTGTACGTAAAGTAGGAGTAAACTCAAATGTATACTGAGATACATCAGTTCCTGTCCTTTACACGACTGATGTATAGGACAATGTATATCAGTTCCTGTCCTTTACATATTCCAAGCCCTCCAAGGCTGAAGGTCTTAAGGCTGTGGTACCTGGGGTATAAGAGAGGGGCATGGAGAAGATGAGAGAAAGACAGGTGGATCATGTATTTTGGGTAGAGAAAGGCAGAGAGTGTGTCTCTGGGTTCACTGAATTCCTCAGGCCAGACCTCCCAGTGAGCTCATGAGACAGGTAGGAAATGAAGCCATTATTCCAGAGATTCTAGCCAGCCCCAAGACTTGGTATGAACCCCATGGATACTTAACCAGCACAGACAAATGCCATCGCAGCGACAAGGCCCAGCTGGGATGAGGATGGATTTGGAAATGAGCATCTGGACACCTGGAACTCCTAGCTGGCTGGCTGCTCATGTGCATCCTGGTCTGTTAGCTCAGTAATACGACCTTTCATCTCACACAATTGATTTTGTTGGGTTCCACTCATAGCATCATGGCAGACTTTTACTAGTTATTTTCTTTCTTTTAAAATGTCATTCTATTATAAGAGTAATACCTGCAATTTTTAACATGGTCAGACCATGGACTATTTTACAAATAGTAAAATTCCACTTTATGCATATAGTTGAGATCCCTGTATTTCTACCCTCCAAGGTTAAGGACCGTAACTGTTTGCTGAATGGTATGTCAGATTTTACTTACATATATATTAATATGTAACTGAAGAAGATTTTTGTTTAACAAAATTAAATTCAGTGTCCTATTAGACATTAATGGCTGTATTAGGTTTCTGGGGCTGCTGTAACAAATTACCACAAACTGGGTGATTCAAAACAACGGAAATGTATTCTGCAGGCCAGAAGTTCAAAATCAAGGAGTCAGCAGGGCCGTGGCTCTGAGGTTTTAAGAGGGAATGTGTTCCAGGCCTCTTTTCTAGCTTCTAGTCGCTTCCAGCGATCCTCACCCTCCTTAGCTTACAGTGTCATCGCTCCAATTTCTGCTTTTCTCCGCAGGATGCCATCTTCCATCTGTATGCGTCTGTATCCAAAATATTCTCTTAGAAATTCTGGTCCTTGGATTACAGCCCACTCTACTTCAGTATGACCATCTTAACTTGATCGCACCTGCAAAGATCCTGTTTCCAAATATAGTCACATTCTCAGGTTTTGGAGGTTTAGACTTGAACATACCTTTCAAGGGGATATACTTCAACCCACAACAATGGGAACATATTTGGCTGGTGGTAGCCTTTGACAGTCAAGAACAAACAGGCAAAAGAGTTTTTGGTTGGCTTGCTTGCTTACTTCATTGGCATACAAACAATTTTCTATATTCATGTAGTTCCAGTTGGCAATCGCTCCTCACACAGTCTCTGATTTTTGTTTGCTGCATAGAAAGGTCTTCCTCACTTTAAGATTATAGAAATACAGTGTATTCATTTTTTCTTCCTGTTGCATCTTTGACCCATTGGAATATATTTTGATGCGAAGTAAAACAGAGATCCAGTTTTATTTTTTCAAAGGGCTAGTTGACTAGTTCACAATCTGCATGTAATACCCCAGCTATTCTGCTTGGAATGTCCTTTTTATAATATAGATAATGGGTCAGTAGTTGGGTTTATTTCTAGACTGCCCATTGGATCTATTAATCTGCAGATTTATTCCTATCCCTGTACAATGTCTCCCAGTTTTATTATTGTAGCTTTATGTTGCATTTTAGTGTCTGGTAGAGATTGTTTTCTGTGGCTGTTCTTCTTTTCTCCTTCTAGAACTGTCCTGGCTAATCCCAAATAAATGTTTATTCTTCCAGATAAACCTTGGTATCCTTTTTGTCATGTTAAAACAGGAAGTTCTATTGGGATTGTGCTGGGAGGGACTGACTTCTTCAACCTGTCAATATCTGCTCTGTGCCAGCAAACTTTTTTCTCCATTATGCGACTTTTTTTTTCTTTAAGTCTTTCAGCAGATTTTTATAGTTTTCTCCATATAGATTTTGGACATTGCCTGTGTAATTTATTCTTAAGCATGTTGTGTTTTTGTTTGTTTTCCTATTGTGAATGGAATCTTTGAATTACACCCCAATTTCTCCTCCTACTCATTCTCCACATCAATCTGTTGGCAAGTACCGGTAGTTCTTTCTGCATCTGAAATACACGTCAAACCTATGCATGTTTCCCTGTCACCACCCTACCGCCATCTCTCTCTCACCTGGGCCACAGCTTTCCATGCATCCTTTCTACCATCTATTGTCTGTATATCTGTTGGGGCTGGCTTTCTCAGCAGTCCACAAAATCATACCAACACCCCTACCTTCCAGGCCTTCAGTGGCATATTGAACTCGGAAAAAAGACCCAGGAGGTGTCCTGTGGGATCTTGCCCCAGCCCCTCCTCGCCATCCTGGCTCCTTCCCATCTCTCTAACATGCCAAGCTCCTTTTCTGCAGCTCTCTCTCTGTTTCTTTTGTGCCGCCTCCTCTGCCTTCCTCTGCCTCTTTGCATGAGTGGATACTTCTCATCCATCACATCTCAGCTCCTATTCCACCTTCCAGGAGAGGCCTTCCTGGGCCACCCTAGAGAATACAGGACTTTCCCCAATCACCTGTCCCTGACCTCTCTAATTCCAACATCCTATCCCCTTATTCTCCTGAATTCCTTCATAGCACTTGCCATTGCCTGAAAAGCCTTGTGTATCTACCTGTATATTTGCTTTTAGTGCATTGCTTATTTCCTTTAATTACAAAGCAAGTGACTGGAGAAAATCTACTGTCCTATTTTAGCTGCGTCCCTGGGGCTTGGCACAAAGGAGCCTCTCAAGAAAAAAAGCATTGAGCAAATAGGTGGATGTTGCCTCTGCTTTTTTCTCCTGTCTTATATTTGCAGAATAAGAAGGTATTACAATTATTTTTTGAAGTAACTATCTATTCCTTTTGGTTTTGATTAAGGCTTGCTTTAATCCTCATAGGATTTTCCAGGTATGCAATCCTATTACATCATCTGCAAGTAATAAAAATTTTGCCTCCTTCTTTCCACCATTTATATTTCTCATTTTGTTATTTTAATTACTTTGACTAGTACTTCTAGAACAATTTTAAATAATATTGGGGATAATGGGGCCCCTTGAGTTGGTATTGACTTTAGTAGAAACACTTCCCTTGTAGGGTTTTACTCTAAAGCTTGATACTATGATATAGATACTGCAATAAATGTGTGATTGTGTGTGCGTGCGTGTGTGTGTGCGTGTGTGTGTGTGCATGTGTGTGTGCATGTGTGTGTGTGATTTTGTCATGTTAAGAATGTATGCATCTAGACCTATTATAGAAAGGTTTCTAAAAGTAAGTATTGAATATTGTCTTCATTAAGAACATTTCAGTACTTGTTCAGGTTAACAAATTATTGGTGTTTAATTTATTAAAGTGGTGAATGGCATGAATAGATTTATTAATATTAAATTATTATTGCCTTGTGAGGTGAAGTCCATTTGGTGTTTTTAAAGAGTACCCAGCCATTGCTGTTTACTAATATTTTATTCAGGATCTTTGCAGCAACATGCATGAGTACCTCCAGACATGGATGGTTCACTTTCCCGGGCTGTCATTGACAAATATGCTTTGGGATGAGAGCATCTCTAGCAGCGAAGTTAAAAAAGAAAAGGAAAAAGAAACCGAGATTCAGAACTTTATCTTCACACAGGTTTATAATATGATAAAACAGTGATAATTTTGTAGAAATAGCTCTGGATGAGAAGATGAGAGGGTACAATTATTCTTTAAGAGTAAGAAGTCAAGAACTGTAGAAGAAAGACGAGTCAGTTTTCAAGAGCACGTGACCCCCTTGTCCAAGGGAGAAAGGAACAGCTGAGGAATGTCCCACTGCTAATCTATCCTCACTCATCAAGGAGTCCACTGTGACCTCATGATCCTCTGTGATCTAATGCTGATACATAAGCAGAGTACAAGAAGCTAGGATCAACTCTATTCCAGCAAGTGTGAGGAAGATTTACCTGGTTAACCACTCAGGTTTATTTAAATCCAGTTTAAATATAGTTTCTTGAATGATTTTCCAGTGGTCTACAGCAAAGAATGTAAGAATCAATCCTTAAGCTAGGCAATGCATGGAGACATCAGTTATGCTAAAATATTTAAATTATTTCATAAGAGTAGATAATGACACATAGTAAATTGTGTGCTGCTCATAATACTAGAAAAGACTTAGGGAAGATGGACGTAAGTGTATATTTTAAAACATTCTTTTTCCTTCTTTATTTCTTTCTCCTTCTTTTCTAAGTACTTGCACTTTTTAAAGATTCCTAGAGAACCAGATGGGTGATAAAGAGCCTCAAAAATACCAGGTTTCACATGTGATACTAATATTGAGATAAAAAAATGACATTAGAAATTATTTTGTTATTCTGAAATCTGTCACTTCTTGAAAACAGAATCAGAACAAAAAATAAAATTAATCGTGTCACATTGTGTTCTCACATTTTCAATGCAACTTGTGAATCATGAGGCCAAAAGTCCTTAAAACAGTCACCCCAGGGCCTTCATTGGAGCCCAAGCCTCTGCCTTTCACCTGAGAAAGAATTTCCAAACTGCCTGATGCAGGAGAAAACTATGTTCATGGTCCCACTGGGGACCAGAGGATCCCCTGAGAATTTGGATGAGAATCTGGAAGATATGCAGTAAAAGACCCACAGATGGCACCATGGGATACAAAAGGAAGTCTCCAACACCAGCCGAGGGGTGTGCGGGTTACTGCAAGAAACCAGTGTCATGAGATGAAGCTCTAAGGCACCAGTGATCAGGAGTCTCACCTAGGGACTTGATGCTGCCTCTATTCCGGCTGGTCATGGCCCTCTGTGTCTGTGCCTGCCCGTCAGCCTCTGCCCATGCCTGGCTGTGCCCCTCACAGCTGCCTGTGCCAGGGTGCTGGCTGCGGGCTGGGCCAGGTCAGGCTGCCTCCCAGCTGGGCTCCCCACAGCCACAGTCAACTCCCATTTTGACATGAAGCCATATAAATGGAAATCCAGTTTTACAAAGTGCAAGTGACTGGTAATGAAGACGTGACTGATGCTTATGCGAATTTTATTTAATTTTAAATCAATTGTGGATTCTAATTCATTAATAAAAGGAAAAAAAGCATGCAGGAATGCCTAACCTCTTGTCATTATTCAAATACAAGAGAGTACTTCTTCATATATAATTCTTAGGGAAATTGTCAATTTCCCATTTCTCTGAAAATCTATTTTTATAGAAAAATGTGGGCCCGACTCATTCTGTAAAAAATTAGATTTGGCTTTATTGGACATTACAAAAACAAGAAAAAAAAAATAGGTCCAACCAAGCGCTTGACTGAATTTTTCACCATTTCCTCATTTTTGTTATTATATAGGTGGTCTAAAAATAACATTATGATCAACCATCAACTTGGCTTTGGTGATAATGAAGTATCTGAGGAAAACATGGTAGCCTCTATGACAGATTCAAGCACTAAAAATGGGCTACAATAGAGAGACTTGGATTTTCTTTATGGAGTTCGAGCTCTTCAGCCCATGTCTTCTTTGGGCTGCTCAGCTTTCCCTGGGGTCAGGCGAAGGTCAAGTTTGGGCAATTGTGATGGTTCTAGCTCTCTTTGCCTCCCCTAAGACTTAGAAGAGCAAAATATCTATAAGCAGCTTTTTCTCTATTGCATGAATTAAGTGTAAAGGAAAAAAATGCTACGTCTGAGTTTTTTCCTCCACTCAATCGGCCCTTCCTTGACTTGCATTCTCCCTGTTCCACTCACAGCCGTGCAACTAACTACAGGCAGATCACGTAAACTCTCCAGGTCTTATTTCACTCATCTGTAAAATAACAATACCTACCTCACAGTACTAACATGAGAGTTAACTGAGAGACACTTTATCAACTATTGTGACAGTGAAGTGCTTAGTAGACCGCTAAAGACATAGTAAGTACCCAAAAATGTTAGCTAATTTTAGTACTGTACCTGAAGGAGATTATAAAGCTCTCCAAATGGAAGAAAGATTTTGAATTTATTGAGAGTTTAACAACCAGTCGGAGTTTTTGCAAAATGAGATTAAGAAAGAGGATAACTGTACACAGTTGGCCCTCTGTATCTATGGGTTCCACATCCATGGATTAAACCAACTATGGATGTAAAATACTCAGAAAATAAAGAAAGAAAAAAGAACGATGCAACAATAAAAAAATACAAATTAAAAAATACAGTATAACAACTATTTACAGAGTATTGACATTGCATCTGGCACTGTAAGTAATCTAGAGATGATTTAAAGCATACAGGAGGATGTACGTAGGTCATATGCATATACCTGGCCATTTTATATCAGGGACTTGAGCATTCATGGATTTTGATAGCCCAAGGGGTCCTGGACCCAAATGCCCAAGGGTACTGAGGGACAACTGTATGGTCAAAATGTGCTACACGGGCCAGGCATGATGGCTCATACCTGTAATCAGGCTGGTCTTGAACTCCTGACCTACAGGATCACCTGAGGTCAGGGGTTCAAGACCAGCCTGGCCAACATGGTGAAATCCCATCTCTACTAAAATACAAACACACACACACACACACACACACACACACACACACAGATTAGCCAGGTGTGGTGGTGGGCACCTGTAATCCCAGCTACTTGGGAGGCTGAGGCAAGGAGAATTGCTTGAACGCAGGAGGCGGAAGTTGCAGTGAGCTATTGAGCCACTGCACTCCAGCCTGGGTGACAGAGCAAGACTCCATCTTAAAAAAAAATGTGCCACATGGCTACATACAGTCATAAGACATTGCAAGGGATGCACTGAAAGGGAGATGCTGCCTGTGATGACCCAGGCAGTGGGCAGAGTAGAACAGCAGAGCGGAACATAAAGCTGCATGTTGGGAAGAGAAGTGTGATGGGAACCATATCCTGGAAGCCTGGGAGACGCACATCTCCCAGAAGGTTCATGGCTGGCTTTCAGGACTTGAAAAGCCCTACATGCCCCCTACACAGAGGCAATGAAAGACATGAATTTACTCCTGAGTGTTTCAAATTAAGAAAACAAAGATAAGGAGAATAGTGGAGGGATAGATGTGGAAGAGAAAGAAAAGGACAACAGAGAGAGGAACCATCCGAGATTTGGAGGCACGGAAAGCTGATTCAGGAAACTCCACCTGTCAGAGACCGAAACAAGTGGTCTTGGGAGAGAGAGAGATGGGAGAGAGGGGAGAAGCTGTAAGCAACACAGAAAAGTATGTTGTGTAAAGAAACATGCAAATACAAGTATATAATATTATATTAAAAATGTAAGAGCCAATTCTCAAAAAGTCTTTATCCTGAAACCAAGCCTGACTGCATCATGTCTGTTGACAGCTCTTTGGGTGTTCATGCCACCCACAGGCCCAAGCCCAGAGCCCCACAGGCCCTCTCCACCTCTAGCACCCAGGACTCCCTGTCATGGGAGCCATCCCCTCCAGGGATTTGGGGCAGTGTGTTTGATTGCTGTCACTGCACAGAGCAGTGCCGAGTTTGTTCCTATTGGCTGGGCAAGCATCAAGCACAGAACCTAGCGTGTTGTAGGTGCTTGACAAGTGTTTTTTGAATAAACGATGGAAAGGGGAAGGAGGGGAGTTTGGGGCTGGGGAAGCCTCCACTGTAGCTGAGACAACTCAGCCCTCACGGAAGCCAGCTCTGCTTCTACTCTTGACTGCTCTTTGCATTCCCACCCCAAAGCTGCTGAGCACCATTTAGAAGCATGCTTAAAAAATCACTATGTGGTGAGGGGGAGCCCCCACAGGAGTTGCTAACAGAAGGATAACCTGCTCCAATTCAATACCTGGGTAGCTTATTTTCTCTTTCATACTTCCAAAGAGCCATTTTTTCTCCCCTTTCTTTAGAGTTTAAAGAGAAGACTCAAAACATGTACTTTATTTATTTTCTTATTTTCTCTTATTTTATTTTATTTCTATGTAAGTGTGCTCCAAGCCTGAACACTGAGCATGACCCGGGTCATACGCACAACATGACAGACTGAACGTCAATGTCCGGTCATTTGCTTTGCTGGGGATGCCTCTCGCCCTCCAGGGTGACCGCACACGGCAGTGAGCAGCCCCGGGCACCCCACGGGAGGAGGATGCCATGATGTCAGCATCCCTTCTGACTCTGAGATGTGCGACATTCACCATGCCAATGTCACTGTCAGATCAATGTCACTTGCAGATCAGTCTGGGTTTGCTTCGGACAGAAGATTCTGGAATGCGTTCAAGCATTACTCATCTCTAGACTTTTAAAACCCAATACATTTTCATACTACTTGAATTATTACTTTCAAGATGGGTGTTTTTATTTCATTTACCTAGATTGAAAAGAAAAACATGTAGTGGGGCTTACTGAGTAAAGGGCCACAGAGTTACAAACCACTTGGATGCGGGGCAATTGAAACACACCTTTGCTGGGCCTTGTTCTCCAGCCCACAGCCAGAGGCAGCGCTTGTGACTGTGACAGGCCGTGAAGACGCTGGCCTGTTGACTTTATTTTTTTTTAAGAATAGAACTCTCAGCAGTGGTTGATGTTCCTGACACCATCCTCTGTGTCTATCAGAGCTCAAAAAGCAGGTACTATCAGAAGACTCAGGCGGCCAGTGCTGAAATCGCCACTTGGTCCAGGAATCACACAATCAGAGGCTCTACTGTGGGAATTAACACAGGACAGAGCACTCAATAAAATGTGTGTGAATAAGGTTGGTTCACCACGCCCCAGATGAGAGCTACGATCTTCAGCATCGGCATTTTTAAAACCTTTTCACTGAAATGTAACACACATACAGAAAGTGTACCCATACCTAGGCACCCTCAACGTCAGCCTGATACATCTTCACGTCGTTATTTTCACATTCTTGTTATTGGGATGAATAGCTCTCTATCTACTTTGAAAATAAACAGAAGCTAAGCACATTTGATTGTCTATCATTATAATGAAAAAAATACCTACAAATATACAAAAATTTTGCCTTTTAG
>PVKV010041182.1:0-11650 GCA_004027835.1 Alouatta palliata | reverse complement strand
ACAGCCTCCACTTCCCATCTGAGTGTTTTGCTGGCAACCTGGGAGCAGTTCAGCACCCCAAGCACAGCTAATGCTTGACCCTCAGAGGCCAGAGGAAGAGCTGTGGCCTGGTCCCAAACCCCCTAGAGTATGAGTACACCACCTACAGATACTGAGCTGAGATCTGTGGCTAGAGTTTGAGCAGGGGAGAAGCCTCTACCCTCAGAACACAGAAAAGAGTGAAGAACAGGTTTATGTTTAGGTATGGGAGCTGAGCATCCCTCCCTCAACAAGACTGGTCCAGGAAGGGTATAGCCTCTTGGCCAACCACAGCTTTTCCCAACGCAGCCCCATGGCATGAAACACCTAGAATAGCCCAGTGATCTGAGTGCAGAGGCTTCAGACAAATCCAGCTGTTCAGGCCTACTCCTGGGACAGACAGCAGAGGGAAACTGGGTCAGGGGAACACAAGCTGGGCAGACCCCACAGCCATCTGCTGATTAAAAATCCTGGGCCATGCACACCACATCAGCTGCTCAGTTGTGGCATCACAGTCTTGCCAGCAGATCCTTCACCCTTGACTCACTGCATCAGCAAATCACCCGCAGACATGCTCTACAACCTTCTCTTACTGCCCAGCTTAGACCAGTGGGTCCCTGGGGAGCTGCAGATCTCCTAGTAACCTAACCTTCAGTTCAGGCCACCCCTAAGAGAGGGGGGAGTGCATCCTTCCAGGACCCCCCACCTTGAAGCTAAGAAAACACAGGCATGGTACCAGTGATTGCGGGGGGCTCCCCTAAGGCCCAAGAATGACCTTGGTAGAAGGGTCATCTCTTGCCCCTCTATCTCTCCTTCCCCAGAAGACTGCTCTGTATGCACTGAAATTCAAAACAGGTGCATGGCAGAGCCTATCTGCTGGCCCTTACTCATATGCACTATCTACTATATCATAACTTGAATTATACCACCAAATAGAAACAAATTCCTTCAGTATGCAATGCCCATGAAACCCAGTGCAAGAAACTAACCACAACTAAGGAACTCATGCAGAGCCTTGGCACTTCAAAAGCAAAAAGAACACCCAGAAATATAGCCACCTAATGGTACACAACATATGCCACAGTCAAACCCTCAAGGCATAAAAAAGAATATAAAAACAAGAAGCCCCATCCAAACAATAGCAATTTAAAAAGAACAAGAAGCACCAGCCCTCAGATGAAAAGAAATCAGTGCAAGAATTCTAGCAATTCAGAAAGTCAGAGTGTTTTCTTACCTCTAAAGGATTGCACTAGCTCCCTAGTAATAGATTCTAAGCAGACTGAGAGGTCTGAAATGACAGAAATATAATTTAGAACCTGGATGGCAAGGAAGCTTAATGAGATTCAGGAGAAAGTTAAAATTTAGTTTAAGGAACCCAATAAAATAATCCAACAGTTAAAAGATAACATAGCCTTCTTATGAAAGAACCAAACTGAACTTCCGGAATTGAAAAATTCACTACAAGAATTGTAAAATATAACTGGAAACCTTAACAGCAGCCTAGACCAAAGAAATAACTTCAGAACTCAGAAACCAGTTCTTCAAATCAACCTAGTCAGACAAAAATCAAGAAAAGTGAACTTTAAAAATAAGCAGTCTTCAAGAAATATTAAATTATGTAAACAGAAAAAAACCTATGAATCAGTGGCATACCTAAGAGAGAAGGAGAGAGAGTAAGCAACTTGGAAAATATATTTTAGGATATAGTTGATAAAATTCCCCTAATCTCACTAGAAAGGTAAATATACAAAATCAAGAAATTCAAGGAACCCTTGAAAGATACTTAGAAGATGACTATCCCCAGGACACATAGTCATCTAGACTCTCTAAGGTGAACATGAAAGAAAAAAGTCTTACTGGTAACCAGAGAAAAATCAGGTCACTTACAAAGAATACCCTATCAGGCTAACATCAGACTTCTCAGCTGAAATTTTACAAGCCTGAAGAGACTGGGGGCCTATTTTAAGCATTTTTAATGAAATTCTAGTCAAGAATTTTATATTCTTCCAAATTAAGCTTCATAAGCAAAGGAGAAATAAAATCTTCCAGATAAGCAGTCACTAAGGGAATCTATTACTGCTAGACCAGCCTTATAAGAGATTCTAAGGGAGTTCTAAGCATGAAAACAAAAGAATACCTGCTACCACAGAATTACATTTAAGCACATAGCCCACCAGTTATATAAGGAAACTACACAACTGAGATTAAAAAGCAACCAGCTAACAATATCATGACAAAATCAAAACCTTACATATCAATATTAACCTTGAATGCAAATGATCTAAACACCCCACTGAAAAGGCACAGAGTGGCAAGTTGGATTTTTAAAGAAACAAGACCCAACACTCTGCAGTCTTCAAGATATCCTTCTCACATACAAGGACATCCACAGGTAAAAAAATATCAAGAAATAGAGAAAGATCTGTCATGCAAACAGAAAACAAAAAACAATAAGGGCCAAGGGTCACTATTCTTATACCAGATAAAATGGAATTTAAACCAAAAAGGGAAAAAAGAAAAACAAAGATAGGCATTATGTCACATACAAAGTTCAATTTAACAAGACTTAATTATCCTAAGTATATAAATACCAACATTGGACCACCCAGATTCATAAAACAAGCCTTATAGACCTACAAAAAATACACAATCCCACAATAATAATGCGGGGTCTTTTACACCCCATTGGCAGCATTAGATCATCAAGGCAGAAAACTAACAAAGAAATTCTGGACTTAAATTCAACACTTGGCCAATTGGACTTAATAGACCTGTGAAGAACACTGCACCCAACAACCATAAAATATGTATTCTTCTCATTTACACACAGAACACACTCTAAGATAGAATACATGCTTGGCCATAAAACAAGTCTCAGTAAATTCAAAACAATCAAAATTGTATCAAGCACGCTCTTGGAAAACAGTGGAATAAAAATAGAAATTAATAATAAGAAGATGCCTCAAAACTAAACAATCACAGGGAAATTAAACAACTTGCTCATGAATAACTTTTGAATAAACAACAAATCTAAGGCAGAAATCAAAAAATTATTTGAAATTAATGAAAACAGAAATGCAACATATCAAACTCTGGGATGCAACAAAAGCAGTGTTAAGAGGAAAGTTTATAGCAATAAATAGCTAGATCAAGAAGTCAGAAAGATCTCAAATTAACAATCTAATTTCACACATAGAGAAACCAGAAAAACAAGAACAAACTAACTCCAAAGCTAGCATAAGAAATAAAATCAGAGCAGAACTGAACAAAATTGAGACCCAAAAATTTATACCAGGCATCAATGAAACCAAAAGTTGGTTCCTTGAAAGGATAAACAAGATCAATAGACCACTAGATAGATTTAAAAGAAAAAAGAGAGAAGATCAAAATAAGCATAATCAGAAATGCCAAAGATTACATCATAATAAATCCCAAGAATTACAAAAGAACCTTAGAAACTACTATGAATACTTCTATGCACACAAATTAGAAAATCTAGAGGAAATGGAGAAGTTTCTGGAAACACACAATTTTCCAAGACTGAATCATGAAGAAGTTGAAATGCTAAACAGAACTATAATGGATTCCAAAATTAAATCAGTAATAATATTAAAAAAAAAAAAAAAACCCTACCAACCAAAAAGAAGTCCTATACCGGATGGATTCACAGGCAAATTCTACCAGATGTACAAAGGAGAGCTTGTAGCAATCTTACTGTAATTCAAAAAACTGAGGAGAAGAGACTCCTCCATAACTCATTCTATAAACCCAGCATCATCCTAATACCAAAATCTGGCAAAAAAAAAAAAAATAGACTGATATCCCTGAGGAACACAAATTCAAAAATCCACAACAAGATACTGGCAAACCAAATCCAGCTGCATGTCAAAAAGTTAATTCACCATGATCAGATAGGCTTCCCTCTTGGGATACAGGTATGGTTCAACGTATTCAAATTGATAAGTACAATTAACCACATAAACAGAATTAAAAACAAAAACCATATGATCTTAATAGATGCAGAAAATGCTTTTGATAAAATCCAACATCCCTTTATGATAACAAAAAAACAAACAAAAACCCAACTAGGCATCAAAAAAACACCTCAGAATAATAAGGGTCATCTATAACAAACCCATAGCCACAATTATACTGAATGGACAAAAGATGGAATCATTTATCTTGAGAACTGGAACAAGATAAGGTTGCCTATTGTTACCACTCCTATTCAGTATAGTACTGGAAGGCCTACCCCAAGCAATCAAGTAAGGGAGAGAAATAAAAGGAATTCAAATTATTTATCTTCACTGATTATACAATTCTATACCTAGAAAATCCTAAAGGCTCCACCAAAAGGCTCCTAGAACTAAAAAATGACTTCCGTACAGTTTCAAGATATAAAATCAATGTAGAAAGTAAATACAATGTAAAAATAAAGGCTAGTGCTGGCCAGGAGTGGTAGCTCATGCCTGTAATCTCAGCACTTTAGGAGGCAGAGGTGGGCAGATCACGAGGTCAGGAGTTTGAGACCAGACTGGCCAACACAGTGAAACCCTGTCTCTACTAAAAATACAAAAAAAAAAAAAAAAAAATTTAGCTAAGCATGATGGCACACGCCTCTAGTCCCAACTACTCAAGAGGCTGAGGCAGGAGGATTGCTTGAACCTGGGAGGCAGAGGTTGCAGTGAACCAAGATCACGCCATGCCACTCCAAACTGGGCGACAGAGCAAGACTCTGTCTCAAAACAAAAAAAAAAGACTAGTGCTTTACTATTAACTGATAACAACAACTAAAGATTTTAGTGTTTAATGTATTGCTTTAAAACCTCCTTGTCTTTAGCAAACCATAATTTTTTGTTTCCTCAGCTAATGACACTGAAAAATTCAGGTGCAAATGAAAATGAAAACAAAACTGTTCTGCTCATATTTTCTTCCTTCATTCTCAATGTTGTTCTCCTGCCTCCAGGTCTGTGTGAGTCTCTGATCTGAAGGAGTGGGCAACAAGCCACTGTATATTCTTCCTCCTGGGAACTGTTAACTACACAACCTGATACCGTTGCACTAAAAACCAGAAAACTTAGACTTAAGAACTACTTCTGTCAGAGTATATAATCTTAACAACACATTAACTTTGGAATGGTTGGGTTGCATTTCCCCTTATGTGACATGCTAATGTTGCCCCTATTTATTTCTAAAGTCCTAGCTGCAATTGTCTATGATCCCATATTATTTCATCATATCAATTTGAAATGTACTATAGGGAAAAAATTATACATAAGATTCAGTCATACATTCACTTAGAAAATATTCATTAATTCCCATATGATCTGTCAGATAATAATGCTTCACCTATGACAGTAATTAGAGATATCGCTTTTGTGTATTCACAGAGTTTAGGGACTGCTGGAAAAGACAGATTAGCAAGCATTTATACAAGCAGGCTACTAAGAACTATGATGGGGGTGTGTGTGAGGCATATAAGAACATAAACATTTATTTCTTACTTAAAGGGTTAAAATTTCCAGGAGGAAGTGACTTATAAGTCACCTTAAAATATAAATAAGAATTGACCAGGCAAAGGGGTGACAAAGTCCAGATGAAGAAAAGTCATTGGCATCATACAGATCAAAAAGAGACATTTTAAGAAATCTAAAGTCTGGGCTGCTGTAATGTACATCTCTGGGGAGAGTACCAGAGCCCATGAGATCCTCCCTTGAATTATGCCTGCCATAGTATTTGTGGCATAGGGTCACTCTTCAAAACTTGCTTTTTATGGTTGTGGTCAGAAGTATGAATGAAGACATGAAGAGGTCAGAAGAGGTCAAATACAAGAGGGCATCGTAATCCCAAGTGTTGAAGTTGAGTTAAAGTATTTGAAGCAGAGAAAACAAAAACAGTCATATCACCAAACTGTAAGGACTCTCAGTGGGTCAAGAGAAGCCTGAGCTACTTCTGTTTCTTCAGATGTGGTATTTTTCATTTCTAGAATTTCCATTTGTTTCTTTTTCAGAGTTCGCATTTTTCGAATATAATCCTCCATCTTATTTTACTTATTATATTTGTTTTCCTCTGAAATCTTCAACATGATTGGAATTATTATTTTAAAGTTCTTTCCTGCTAAATCCAACATCTGGGTCACCTGTAAGTCTATTTTTATTGACTTTTCCCTCTTGATTACGAGTCTCATATTCCTGCTTTTGTGCCTGTCTCATGTTTAGTCAAATGATCTTAGACACTGGAGCAAGTCATATTTTCCCCTAGAAAGGGCTTGCTTTTTAACCCGTCAGAAAGCCAAGATGAGAGACAAGCTCTTTGATCTAACCAAGACTAAAGCTGGGTTAGGAATGAGTAGTTGCTTTAGATAGTTTTGCCTGGTTTCAAGTATCTTGAGTATGAGATCAAGACCCTTTCTCCAGCAGGGTGTTGAGATCTAAGCATTGCAAGACTAAGGATTTCTCTTTGCTTTTCAGTCCAGTCCTTGGGCTCCCATGCCACCATTTATTCAGCAGAAGTCCTATGGAGAAGAATTGGTGGGCGGGAAGAATTCACGACCATCTGAAACTCCTGCAGGTTCCAAGCTAACATGCCAGCCCATGTGCAGCCAATAAAAGTCTGGCTGGACTTTCATTCTCCCAGAAGTGTTTCTGCCAATCTCAAATGTGTTGTTCTGATTGCCTGGGCACCCAGATGCAATAAATACACTCAGAGGTGAAAGTAGCTCTCACTCTCTGCTCATGTGGGAATGGGTAATCCCTCTCCGTACTTTACTTCATTTAGACACTTTTGCATCCACAACTTTTGATAGTTTTAAGGAAAATATGAGTTGTGAATTTAGCCAATGTTGTCTCCTTGCCAGAGCAAGTTCAATTGTCTTTCCTAACCTACCACTAATTAAGTGAGAGTGGAACTCTCTACTATTATTTTCTGTTTGGAGAGGTTTTCTATACTGCATACTTTACTTAGTAGAGCTCCAAGCAATGCTAGATCATTAAAGTGCTGATTATCTAATGAAAATTTAATATTAAGTTTTATATTTGTAAAAATTTATAAATCCATTACTGTGAGCAAACAGTGTAGTCAGTATTTTTCTCATTAGAGATCATCAAGTCATGCAAAGTATTTTCCAAGTATAAATGACAATGGTCAAGCTACTCTTACACAATGTGAAGAAGATCATGACAGCTGGGTGTGGTGGCATGCACTTGTAGTCCCAGCTACTCAGGAGGCTGAGGAAGAAGAATTACTTGAACCCAGGAGATGGAGGTTGCGGTGAGTCAAGATCATACCACTGCACTCCAGCCTGGTGACAGAGTAAGACTCCATAAAAAAATAATAATAATAAAGTAAGTTATAAAGTGTTGCTAATGAGGTCACATGTTTAGTCACTGACATTTCTCCTCTCCAAATAAAACAAGATAAGCACAAGGGAAAAATAGGTGGCTACATGAAGTAGACATTTCTAGTTTGTTGGTCACAGATGAAACACTGATTCAGTGAGCACATCACAAAGTTGGACTTTTAAATTAGCCATTAGTTATTATCATTGCATTAATTCTAGTAGCAGAGTTATTTATTTATTTATGGCTATTATTTGAGAAGTCTTCAATACCAGACTGACTTTTAAAATCTGAGAAATAATAGCATTCTGGGGACAGAATAACAAGCATCTTGTTGGGTGATGAGTCATGTCTTCAGGGTATATGTTAGCACTTTCTGGCAGTCCTCAGCATTTTAGAAGTATCTTAATGATTCATCACCAAAGCATTAAAAAAAAAAGAAAATAACTAAATAAACATAAAACATGATCTACATTTCTTCCTGAGATACTTAATTTTTATTGTTGTGACACCTTTTGCATGCCCAGCTAGGATTATATCTCATCAAGTGTCCTTTTTTGTAATTAGTGCTTTTTAACTGGTAGCATACTCTAAAAACCAGAATCCAGGTTCTAATAACAGGTAGGACCTTCTAGGCATTTATATTCTAACAATACTCAGAAGGATTCTTTAAGTCAAGATTAATAAAATAATTAAAAATTTTTTTTTATTTTTGTTGGTACATAGTAGGTGTATATATTTATGGGGTACATGAGATGTTTTGATACAGGCATGCAATGTAAAATAATCACATCACAGAAGATAAAATAATTTGTTAAGAATCACTGAATATTTGTTCTGGAAAAAAATAATGTAGTTTATGAACTAGTATATGTGAACATTATTAATAGAATGGATTTAAAATATTATATTTTACAGACCTGCTATTCCTTTTTATTCAGACTTGCTTCAGAAAATGTGTGAAATGCTTGCAGGAATAGTTAAGTACAATGCTTCTATCTATCTGGCTTGCTTCTGTTCAGACCTGATTTCTTCATCTAATACTCCTCCTTGTTGTTCCATGTTGCTTGCATGCTATAGAACGTTCATTGTAATGACTGTTTTTTTATATCAGTGCTTCCATAATATTTTGAGTTTTTCTAATTATGAACACTCAAAGTTTACATTTAAGTTTTAGTTTATCGTTTTCATCAACTGATTAATGTTACAAATTTAAGATTTCCTACCTTTTAAATGTGTTCTATGAACAGCTATACATTTACAAAGACATGGCATCTTTCCCTGCATGCTTTCTCCCCTGCACCACTGCTTTCCTTTGGAAATCTGAAGAGCTGCATTGTTCTGGCCACTTACATTTGCAAGTTGCATACTCTGTACCATGGTTCAAGTTGAGTTTTGGGAGAAAGCACAGAGAACTAACTTTAGAAGTACATTTATAAATAATGAAATCTGAAAATAACTAGGAATTGTTGATCAGTTTTAGCATGTGATCATTTGTAAATGCTTATGGCAGAAGGCAGTGATTGCCATATGCCCTTGGCAAGAATCAGTGCTGTGCTGGCTTCAGGTTCTGTCCTAGTGCAGTCCCAGTAGTGATGGCCAAAGAGGTTCCTGTGTCACCTCCCCTCCCTGCCCTAGCTACAAGCAGTGTAGCAGAGAGAGAGAGAGATCCCATTTGTTTGGGAGAAGGTAAGAAAAGAAAACAAGAGCCTCTATCTCATTATCCAGAAAATTCTTCTGAATAGTATCTAAAACCACTAAGGAAATACTTCTATGTCTCCGCAAAAGCCATAGCATTACTGGGCTTGGAGTGTCCCCTAATGCAGAAATTACTCCAATGACTGAAAACGTAGATCAAAACATTCAAGTCCCATCAAAACACCTGGAAAGCTTTCCCAAGAAGGACAGGTACAGGAAAAGTCCCAACTGCAAAGACTACAATAAAAACCACTAACTCCCAAGACATTTATAGGCATCCGCAGGCATCAAGACTGTCCAGGAAAACATGATCTCACCAAACTAACCAAATAAGGCACCCATCAACAATTCTGGAGAAACAGAGATATGTAATCTTTCAGACAGAGAATTCAAACTAGCTGTTTTGAGGAAACTCATTGATATCTAAAGTAACAAAGAGAAGTAATTCAGAATCCTATCAGACAAATTTAACAATGAAATGGAAACAATAAGAAACAAGCAAAGATTCTGAAGCTGAAAAATGTAATTGACATATTGAAGAATGCATCAGAGTCTCTCAGAACAGAATGGATCAAGCAGAATAAAGAATTAGTAAGCTTGAAGATGGGCTATTTGGAAATGCACTGTCAGAGAAGATAAAAAACAAAAAAAGAATGAAACACAAGTATGAGACCTAGAAAACAGCCTCAAAAGGGCAAATGTAAAAGTTATTGATCTTAAAGAGGAGATAGAGAGATCAGGGTAGAAAGCTCATTCAAAGGGATAATAACAGAAAACATATCAAATCTAGAAAAAGATAACAATATTCAAGTACAAGAAAGTTATAGAGCACAAAAGCAGTTTTACTGAATGAAGGCTATGTTAAGACATGTGATAATTAAACTCCCAGAGGTCAAGAATACAGAAAAGATCCTAAAAGTACAAGATAAAAGAAAGAAATAACATACAAAGGAGATACAATACTTCTATCAGCAGGATTTTCAGTGGAAACTTTACATGCCTGGAGAAGAGGGGTATGACATAGTTAAAGAGCTGAAGGAATAAGAAACCTTCTACCTAGAATATTATGGCCAGCAAAAATATTCTTCAAATATGAAGGAGAAATAAAACTCTCCCAGACAATAAAAACCTGAACGATTTTATCAATGCCAGATCTGTTCTATAAGCAATGACAAAGGAAATTCTTCAATCTGGAAAAAAAAGGATATTAATAAGCAATAAGAAATCATCTGAAGGTACAAAACTCACTAGTAACAGAAAGTACACACACACACACACAAAAAAAAACACAGAATAATATAGCATTGTAATTGTGGTGTGTAACCTACTCATATCTTGAGTAGAAAGACTAAAATATGAACCAATCAAAAATAGTAACTACAACCATCTTTCAAGGCAGTATAAGAGGTACAAATAGAAACAACAAAAAGTTTAAAAAGCCAGGAGATGAAGCTAAGGTGTGGAGTTTTTGTTAGTTTTATCTTTATTTGTTCCTGCAAGCAGTGTTAACTTGTCATTAGTTTAAAATAATGTTTCAATGTTTTAAATGTTCGTTTAAAATAAGATAGTATTCGCGAGTCTCACGGTAACCTCAAATCAAAAAACACGCAACAGATACACAAAATATAAAAAGCAAGAAATTTAAAACACCAGCAAAATCACCTTCACTTACTCATGAACCCAACTCTAACTGAAAAAAAAAATCACCTTCACTAAGAGAAAGACAGAAAATAAGGAAAGAAGGAAAAAAAGATCACAAAGCAACCAGAACACAAATAACAAAATGGCAGAAGTAAATTCTTACTCATAAATAACAATGAATGTAAATGGACTAAACTTCCCAGTCAAAAGACTTAGAGTGGATGATTCAATTTTTTTTTTAATCATACTTTAAGTTCTGGGGTATATCTGCAGAACATGCAGGTTTGTTACACAGTTATACATGTGCCATGGTGGTTTTCTGCATCCATCACCCTGTCATCTACATTAGGTATTTCTCCTAATGCTATCCCTTCCCAATACCCCCACCCCCAACTATCCTCCCCTAGGCCCCCAGTCCCCTGACAGACCCTAGTATGTGATGTTTCCTTCCTTGTGTCCATGTGTTCTCATTGTTCAACTCCCACTTATGAGTGAGAACATGTTTAGTTTTCTGTTCTTGGGTTAGTTTGTTGAGAATGATGGTTTCCAGCTTCATCCATGTCCCTGCAAAGGACATGAACTCATTCTACTACATACACCTACTACAAACCCATTAAAATTAAAATCTAAAAATAAAATAAAAAATAAATGTAAATATAAATAAATATATAAAAATAAGTGAAATTGAAAATTTTTATATATATATATATATACTTTTTATTGCATTTTAGGTTTGGGGGTACATGTGAAGAACATACAAGATTGTTACATAGGTACACACATGGCAGTGTGATTTGCTGCCTTCCTCCCCATCACCTATATCTGGTATTTCTCCCCATGCTATCCCTCCCCAACTCCCCACCCCCTGCTGTCCCTCCCCTTTTCCCCCCAACAGACCCCAGTGTGAGATGCTCCCCTCCCTGTGTCCATGTGTTCTCATTGTTCAACACCCGTCT
>PVKV010041181.1:0-11650 GCA_004027835.1 Alouatta palliata | reverse complement strand
CAATTCTCCTGCCTCAGCCTCCCGAGTAGCTGGGACTACAGGCACGTGCCACCACGCCCAGCTAATTTTTTTGTATTTTTAGTAGAGACGGGGTTTCACCATGTTGACCAGGATGGTCTCGATCTCTTGACCTCGTGATCCGCCCGCCTCGGCCTCCCAAAGTGCTGGGATTACAGGCGTGAGCCACCGCGCCCGGCCGATTTTTTACATTTTCTAACTTTATATCCAACTGCCTAACAAAACCCACATGAGTCTTGATAAATCATCTCTGTGCAGAGTCCTTGAGGTTTCCACGTCCACGTGTGGTCACGGCAGCTGTGGGCTCCTCCCCAGTCATGTTACTTTTTGACGCATTTTGGTGTCTTCCTGCGCTGCTGAGACCCCCCGTGGGTTGCCTCATAGTGGTGCCGGGGGAGCCCTTGACTTGCTCCTAGCCTCAGAAAGCAAGAGTCTGGGCTCAGCACTGAGCACAGGGCGTGGGGTGCGTCCGAAGCCTCTGTCACATGGCAGCTGCCTTCTGTTCCCCAGGGTTTGCAATCACAAATGGATGTCGGCTCTTATTCCAAGGCTTCTCTATACAAATTAAGATGATAATATGATTTTCTTCTTTAATCTGTTACATTGGTCATTTAAATTGATAAAAATTAATGGCAAATTAAATTAATTGGCTTTCTAATATAAAGCATAGCTGTGTTCCTGACAAAAACTCAACCTCATCATGGTGGAGAATTTATCCTCTTTGTATATTGCTGAGGATAAAGTATAATGATGAGTCCAGTTTGCTCATTGTTCCTTTAAGGTTTTAGCAACTTTATGTGAAAGTGGCCATTTGTGTAGTTACCCATTTGTGTGCTGTCTGTGCTAAATTGTAGTATCCAGATTACGGCAGCCTCATCAAATGGACTCTTCTGGCTAGAAGAGTTTGTGTGTCTCTGGAATTATTTCCTGAACGTTTGGTGGAACTCACTGGTGATGCCATGCGGACCTAGAGTTTCTTGCTGGGAAAATTTTGAATATTAATTCAATTTAATGATTATATAAAAAGTTGCATTTTCTATTTCTACTTACATTTGGTTAGTTGCATTGTAAGTTTTTCGTTTTTTATAAAATGTCAACATTGTACCCTCCTTACAAGCCGACAAGTGACCCGGTTACTGGTTCACGGGCGCTGGCAGCAAGCATGAGACTCCCACGTCAGAGCCTCATGGCACAGCACGCAGCAAGAGCGAAGGTTTGTGTTGGCTTCTGCTGCTCTCCAAGTCCTCCTGGCGCGGCGTGGAGGGGCCGGGGAGATGCCATGCCCTGTGGGTTTGCATCACAGCCGAGAAACCCGGAGCTTGGGGAACGCGGCTGTTCCAGAGCAAGCCCGCTCTTCGCCCCTGAGGGGGAAGTACTTTATCCCTCGAGGTGGATTCTGCAAACACAGCCCTAGGAAATGCGCCAGGCAAACAGCAGACAGGGCCTTGTATTCTCTTGTAGCTGGCAAAAAAAGTGCAGAGGCACTCAGGGACACGGCAGAGGCCTCTCCTCCTGAGCCAGCTCCGCAGAGGCACTCGGGGGCACGGCAGAGGCCTCTCCTCCCGAGCCAGCTCCGCAGAGGCACTCGGGGGCACGGCAGAGGCCTCTCCTCCCGAGCCAGCTCCGCAGAGGCACTCAGGGACATGGCAGAGGCCTCTCCTCCCGAGCCAGCTCCGCAGAGGGACTCAGGGGCACGGCAGAGGCCTCTCCTCCCGAGCCAGCTCCGCAGCTGCACACATGCTTGGCCCAACTCAAATGCCTACACCAGTGTGCCACGCCGGCAGCCAGAACCAAATCCTCCTGCTCTCCTCCACGGCAAGTGGTGAAGGCTGCTGTCCACGGGACCCCCACAGCAGGACCCTCGGGGCCCCTGGCATAGCGAGCTGCAAAGAGTCCCACAGAGCCCCGCAGGTAGAGCCAGCATGCCGTCTGAGGCCTGGTTGTTAACCTTGTGATCCACACAAGGAGTTTGACTGCCCTGTTGATCTTTGACACCACTGCCAGTAATTACAGAGGCAATTTCAAGCCCTGGAGGCTGACCCAGGGTGAAAGACACCAGGAGCCTGTGGGTGGGAGGGACCCCGGGTAGTCCATCAGTACTTGATGAGTGACCCATGGCTGAGGAACGGAGGCAAAGGGAGCATCACTGTCAGATGCAAATTGTCCAGAAAGTCTAAGGCTGTCAGCGGTGTGGCCAGGGCAGGCTGATCGGACCGGAACAGCAGCACAATAACCTGGAGAGTAGAGACCCCGCTGGTGGTCCTGGGGGTGGGGGCCGGCATTCCCCACAGTGAGACAGGCAGGCCAGCTTCTGTCTGGAGACATTGGCTTGGTATGTGGAAGTCGCTTTCACCAGCTCCTGCACGCCGACTCACAGGCAGCGTGGGTCCCTGTCCCCATCCACGATAATGGCTGCGTGGTCACTTCCAGCCCAAGCGGGATCCAGGAGGCAGCGTGGTCTGACCACAGAGCGCCCCTTAGCGTGGGCACCTACGAGAGCAGCCCCGGCTGTGGAATCAGTGGCCAGGATTTGTTTGCACACCAGCGGGCCCCCAGCGTGAGGGTGTCGGTGTCCCAAGCTGTGGTCTTCCAAGTGGCAGACCAGACCGCTGACCGGGGCAGCTGCCTCTTCTGCAGGGCCCAGGGAGTGACTGTTTTCAGCTTTCCAGGCCATAGGGTCTCTGCTATTGTGAGAAAGCAGCCATAGACAGGAAGTGAACGAGTGTGCTCAGCCGTGCTCCCACAAACCCTGTTTCCGGGGTTCACCGAGGACAGGTGCTGCATCTGACCCAAGGCCTGTTTGTGTATGACCTGTGAACTAAGAATGTTCTGAATACTTTTAAAGGGCTGCAAAAACAAAAAGAACAATAAAGAACGTGCAATAGAGACCACGTGTGGTCCACAGGGCCAGAAATATTCTGATCTGACCCTTCCCAGAAAGCCTGCTGGCTCCTGGACAGACCAGACCATTTGCAACAACCAGAATTCAGTAAAACTCCGATGCTCTGGTCGCTAAGAGTCCTAAGGCCAGGGTGGCAGCTTCCAGCCCAGCCCCAGTGCTCACTGGTGTGCTGTCCCCCAGAGTTGGCGCTGGCACTGGACAGCTGCTGCCCAGGGCACACCGTTGGGTTCCATCTTAGCTGGGCCATCCTTGAACCAGGCCCAGGCATCGGGGGCCCTGTGACTCGTGCACCCCACCTCACTTCAGGCACTGGACTGGAAGCTGAGCTTCCCTAAAGGGGTCGCTGCCTTTTTTTCTCGTAAATCCAAGATGGCTCTTGACTTTGGCAATCTTGAACATACCATCTCCTTTAGGGGGCCTGTTGGGCACTGCCCTTATGTGATGAAGTTTAAAACCCCCAAAACAGGGGGTCAGGTCGCTGAATCACAAAGCCCTCAGGGGTCACACTCTGCTCCTACAAGTGCTTGCTGCAGGCCAGTAGCTGCCCCTCCTTAGGGTAAAGCGGGGTCCGACCCTGGGCAGGGGCTGCTGTGGGGCTGGGAAGCGGCCTGTCCACTCCAGCGGGCTTCCCTTCTCTTGGACTCCACACTGTTTCTGCAGAAGGGACAGAGAGGAAGGGAGAGGCCATCTACGGGTCCCCTCTTATCTCTGCATGCCGAGGTCCCTGAAAGTCCCCTGACACCACAGGACTGGGACACACGGGTGGGAAACACCACGTCAACAGCAATTCCACCTTCAGATGTGAAAGCTGTGCACGCCCAAATCCCACCCTTAACCCCACTGCAAACCCCTCACTTCAGTTCTGGTGCGTCCGCCCCTGTGGGAACACCTCCGAGGGGGTTCGCATGCACAGGATTTGGGGGCCCAGCACAGATGTCTGGGTCCGTGAGAGTGGAGAGTGTCACAGAAGTGCAGGGCCACTTGCCCCTCCAGGCCTCGGCCCCTCGTCAGCACCCATTCTCCCTCTTCCCCACCCCTGCACTTCCCACATCTAGAGAGGGTCCGGGCTCAGAGGCCCCTCCCTCCTGCCGTCCCTCCCTTTTTATTCACACACCATGCAGTTCATTGTTTTAAAGTACACAAATCGGTGGCTTTTCACATATTTACAGAGCTGTGTACCCATCACCACAGCCCATTCTGGCACTTTTTCCTTACCCTGAGTAGAAACCACGTGCCCTTTAGCCCTCAGCCCAGCCCCCCCATTTACCGCAGCTCCAGACAGCCACAGTCTGTGCTCTGTCTCCCGTGGGTTTGTCTGTTGTGGATATTTCATACAAATAGAGTCATCGCCTTTCGGGATTGGCCTCTTTCATTTAACATGTTTTCAAAGTTTATTAATGTTGTAGCGTGGGTCAGCACTTCATTTCTTTTTATTGCCAAATAGCATTTTATTTGTTTCTGTTTGTTCATTCATTAGTGGATGGGCATCGGGACTGGTCTATTTTTTTGGCCATTGTGAATGACGCTCCTGTGACTATTTACGTAAACATTTTTCTGTGGACATGTTTCCGTTTTCCTGAGTATATGTGATAGTGTAAGTGGAATTACTGGTGTTTATATTAATTCTTCAATTATTTGAGGAAATTCCAGACTATTTCCAAAGCAGCTGTACCATTTTATATTCCACTAGCAAGGTCGGAGGGTTCCAGTTTCTCATCAGCACTGGTGATTATCTGTCTCTTTCATCACAGCTGTCCTGTCCGGTGAAAATGGTGCCGTGTGTTTTCTGCATCTCACTAATGGTTAGTTCCATTAGGCATCTTTCTGTATGTTATTGGCTCCTTCTAAACTTGCTCTGTGGTAATGCCTATTCAAGTTGTTTTTCTTGAGTTGTAATAGTACTTTATATCTTCTAGATATATATCCCTTATCCGATCATGGTTTGCAGGTATTTCTCCCATCCTGTGCGTTGCCGTTTCATTTTCTAAAGGTGTCCTTTGATGCACAGATGTTTTCAGTTCTGATAAGGTTTGGTTCATCTATTTTTTCTTTTGCTGCGTGTGCTTTTGGTGTCATATCCAAGAAACCACGGGATAATCCAGGGTCACAAAGATTTACACCTATGTTTCATTCTAAGAGTTTTATAATTTTAGCTCTTACGTTAGGTCTTTGATCCATCTTGAGTTAATTTTTGTATACGTTGTGAGGTAGGGGTCTACTTTATACGTTTCGTAGGGATATCTAGTTTTACCAGCACCATTTGTTGAAGATTCTATTTTTTCCCCCACTGAATATCCATGGCACCTTTGTCACGACAGCAGGTAAACAGGGTGACCTTGTTTCCAGCCTACTTCTCACTGCTTAGCTTCGTCAGCAGGTAGAGTATAAAGGAGCTCACTCTCCCCACCCCCAGCCACTGCAAACACTGACCGCTTGTGGAGGGCATTCTCTGTGGGGATCCTGGGAGACTTCTCCTTTCTCCTAGCGTGAGCCAGGGCATTCTCCGCGGGGATCCTGGGAGACTTCTCCTTTTTCCTGGCATCAGCCAGGGCATTCTCTGCGGGGATCCTGGGAGACTTCTCCTTTCTCCTGGCGTGAGCCAGGGCATTCTCCACAGGGATCCTGGGAGACTTCTCCTTTCTCCTAGCGTGAGCCAGGGCATTCTCCGCAGGGATCCTGGGAGACTTCTCCTTTCTCCTAGCGTGAGCCAGGACATTCTCCGTGGGGATCCTGGGATACTTCTCCTTTTTCCTGGCATCAGCCAGGGCATTCTCCGCGGGGATCCTGGGAGACTTCTCCTTTCTCCTGGCGTGAGCCAGGGCATTCTCCGCAGGGATCCTGGGAGACTTCTCCTTTCTCCTAGCATGAGCCAGGGCATTCTCCGCGGGGATCCTGGGAGACTTCTTTCTCCTGGCGTGAGCCAGGGCATTCTCCGCGGGGATCCTGGGAGACTTCTCCTTTCTCCTGGCATGAGCCATGGCATTCTCCGCGGGGATCCTGGGAGACTTCTCCTTTCTCCTGGCATGAGCCAGGGCATTCTCCGCAGGGATCCTGGGAGAATTCTCCTTTCTCCTGGCATGAGCTGTGGTGGCCTTTGCCCTTCCTCTACCAGAAGTCAGTGCTCTGTTATGCTGACATTCCTTCTTCCATTGTTTCTCCTTAAGCCAGTGTTGCTAAGTTGCATTTCTCAAAAAAATTTTCTATTTTACCTAAAATACTTGCAAATATTATTATACAGATGTTTATAAAATCTTCTGAATAACTTCTTCGATAGCATCAGGGGCTGAAATGGTTGCGCCTTTTTCGGTCCTAAGCAGTTTGTGCCGTCCCTTTCTTGTTGATCACTTTCACCAGAAGTTTATCTGTTTTATTAAACAAGTTTTGGCTTTGTTGACGATTCTCTTTATTCAGCATTTGTTTTCTATTTTATGAACTTCTGCTCTTAATTTTTATTTTTTCTTCTCTTACGTGTGAGTTTACTCTATATGATTTACCAAACTGTGTTTAGTATATTTATTTACTATATATGAGTTTATTAAATTTTGTTTATTTACTATATATGGATACTAAAATATGCATGTAATACTATGAATTTCCATTGAAGTTCTGCTTTCTCCACATCCCCACAAGTTTTTGCTAAATAGCATTTTTTGTTATATTTCTTTATAGAGTTATTTACATTTTTGCCTCCACTTCCCGGTGATAAGAATTTATGTTTCTTAACCTCTGCTTTTTAAGTTATTATTTCTAGGATAATTACACTGTGGATAAAGAACAGGCTCTGTGAGTTTTGCAGGCATTTGAAATTTGTTGGCAATTGTTTTATGACCCCATATGTGGTTAAAAAAAAAAAAGTTCTATTGTGATATCTATTAGGTCATTTATTATTTGCATTGTTCAGATTTTCCATATTGTGACATATCATCTTTGTCTGTGCCTGGCCTTTTACTAGAGAAGAGACAGTGAATATCCCACCGTTATTGTGAGTTGAACTATTTCCATTTGTCAGTTTTTCATTTGTATGTGCGGGGGCCTTGCTGTTAGGTATACACAAATGCAGAGCTCTTCTACCTTCATCATGACGAAGTGATTCTCTTTGCCTCTAGCAATGCTTTTTGCCTTATGGCTTTTTAATCTGATGATAATATAATTGTACCAGCTCTTGCTTTTGATTAGCATTTGGATAGTTTAAACTGGAACATTTAATTCATTGTCTTTTTTTTTTTTTGACAGTCTGGCTGTGTCACCCAGGCTGGAATGCAGTGGTGTGATCTCAGCTCGCTGCAACCTCTACCTCCCAGGTTCAAGCGACCCTCCTGCCTCCTGGGTTCAAGCAACTCTCCTGCCTCCTGGGTTCAAGTGACCCTCCTGCCTCAGCCTCTCAAGTAGCTGGGACTACAGGTGCCCGCCACCACGCCTGGCTATTTTTTTTTTTTTTTTTTTTTGTATTTTTAGTAGAGAAAGGGTTTCACCATGTTGGCCAGGCTGGTTTTGAACTCCTGACCTCGTGATCCGCCTACCTCAGCCTCCCAAAGTGCTCGGATTATAGGCGGGAGCCACCGTGCTCAGCCAGTCTACCACCTTTTTTTGGGCAAAACTTCCCACCTGTTCTATATTTCTTTCTCTCTCCTTTCTTGCCATGTTTTATGTATCATGCCTTATTTTATTTTATTTTTTATTTTTTATTGAGATGGAGTCTCGCTCTGTTGCCCAGGCTGGAATGCACTGGTGTGATCTCGGCTTACTGCAAACTCCTTTCCCGGGTTCAAGCAATTCTCCTGCCTCAGCCTCCCAAGTAGCTGGGATTACAGGTGCCCACCACCATCCCCAGCTAATTTTTTTTTGTATTTTTAGTAGAGACGGAGTTTCACTGTGTTGGCCAGGCTGGTCTCTAACTCCTGATCTCAGGTGATCTGCCTGCCTTGGCCTCTCAGTGTTGAGATTTCAGGCATGAGCCACCATGCCCAGCCAATCATGCCATATGACCCCTCTATCAGTATAGAATATGGACACTGTTTCTATTCTTTTGGTGAATACTCAAGACCGGGGTCCCCAACCTCTGGGGCTGCAGACCAGTACTGGTGTGTGTGTGGCCTCCCAGCAGGCAGCAAGCAGCAGGAGAGTGGGCATTACCGCCTGAGCTCTGCCTCCCCTCAGATCAGCACCAGCATTTGATTCTAATGGGAGCACAAACCCTACTGTGAACTGTGCATACGAGGGAGCTAGGTTGTGTGCTCCTTATGAGACTCTGACTAATGCCTGATGATCTGAGGTGGAAGAATTTCATCCCAAACCATCCCCCCACCCCCACCCCAGTCCATGGAAAAATTGTCTTCCATGAAACTGGTCCCTGTTACCAAAAAAGTTGGGGACCACTGCCCCAGACAATACAATATACACTTTTAATTTATTACTATTCACTAACGAGTTCATTTATACCTTCACCCTCCTTCTGGGAAATGCGATTACCTTGGAACACGTTAACATGATTTATCCTGTCTGTGTATATTGTTTTCATGAATTTTAATTCTGTAGATTTTTAAAAACCATTTCACAGGGCAGTATACATTATTTCTTTATATCTCATTTTCTCTTCTTTCCTTCTTACGTCTTTGATCTTACATTTCTCTCCGACTTGAAGCTGATCCATTAACATCTCTGTTAGTAGTATGGGTCTGCTATTCATTATTTAGCTGAACTGTCTTTATTTTGCCTTCCATAGTAAAGGGTATTTTATCTGAATGTAAGACCTAATGTCGGCAGTTGTTTTCTTTTTCGTTTGGGTGTTTTTTGTTTTTTGTTTTTGTTTTCTCTTTTCTTGCAGTTGTTTAGTGCATTGAAAATATGATTCCACCGTTTTTAGCTTTCATCGCTGTTGATGAGAAGTCAGCTGTCCGTCTACTTGCACTGTCCCTAATGGTAATCTGTTTTTTTTTTCTTTTTAAGGTTGTCCCCTTGTTAATAATTTATGCAGCAACAATAGAAAAAGAAAGCAAAATTAAGATTGTCTCCTTGTCGTTGACCTTCTGCATTTCCAGCATTTGTTTGATAGGGCTTTGTTTTTATTTTTCTAGCGAGTGAATCACTGGGATTGTTGAGCCTATGGCTTGATGTCTTTTGTCAGTTCTGGAAAATTCTCACCATTGCCTTTGTGTGTCATTTCCTTCTGGGGCTCCACATGGTGATTTATGTGGTCATCTTACTGTTTTCCGTGATGTCTCATCCTTTCTTCTGTATTCTCCATCTTTTTGTCTCCGTTTAAAACTCTGGATAATTTCTTCTGACCCTACAGTTCCTGTTCATAGTTCTTCCTTCAGTGCATCAAACCTGCTCTTCCGTCTATCCGGTCAGTTCTTAATTTCTCTTAGTTACTCATATCCTATTTGTTTGGTTCTTTAAATGTCTTTGGATTAAATAATTTACATTCCTGGTTAATTTTTTCATCCTAGTCTTTTTCTCTCAGTTTTTTCATTGTGATAAAATTTAATATCATAGCCATTTTTAAATGTGCAGTTCAGTGAGTAAAGTACATCCACATTAATGTATGATCATTGTAAACATCCACCCACAGAACTGTTTTCATCTTTCAAAATTGAGACTCTAATCCCGTTAAATAGTAAGCCCCATTCCCCTCTTCCTTCAGCACTTGGAAACCATCTTTCTACTTTCTGTCTCTATGAATTTGATTCCTCCAGGTACCTCATATAGGCGAAATCAGATAGTATTTGTCTTTTTGATGAGCTTATTTTACTTAGCATAATGTCTTTAAGGTTCAGCCATATTGTAGCCTATGTCAGGATTTCCTTACCTTTTTTTCTTGTTGTTGTTAAAGACAGGGTCTCACTCTGTCACCCAGGCTGGAGTGCAGTGGCATAATCTTAGCTCCCTGCAATCTCCACCTCCCAGGTTCAAATGATTCTTGTGCTTCAGCCTCCTAAGTAGCTGGGATTAGAAGCATGTGCCACCATGCCCAGCTAATTTTTGTATCTTTAGTAGAGACGGGTTTTTGCCATGTTGGCTAGGCTGGTCTTGGACTCCTGACCTAGGGTGATCACCTGCTTGAGCCTCCTGAAGTGCTGGGATTACACATGTGAGCCACTGTGCCTGGCCAGGATTTCCTTACTTTTTAAGGCTAAATAATATTCCATTGTATGGATGAGCTACATTGTGTTTACCCATTCCACTTCAGTGGACACTCAGGTTCCTGCCAGCTGTTAGCCATTGTGAATAATAATGCTATGAACAGGTGTGTACCAAATACAAATCTCTTCAAGGCCCTTATAGACCCAGAAGTGGAATTGCTGGGTCATATGGTAATTCCATTTTTAATTTTGAGGAATCACACTGTTTTTCACAGCAGTTGTACCGTTTTCCATTCTCACCAACAGTGCACAAGGATTCCATTTTCTCTACGTCTTCACCAACATTTGTTCCTTTCTGGGGCTTGTTTTTTAGTGGCAGTGATGTTGAACGTCTTTCACGTGGTGAGTGGTCATTTGCGTACCTTTGGAGAAATGTCTATTCAAGTCCTTTCTCATTTTTGAAACAAGTTTTTTGTTGGTGTTGAGTTTTAGGAGTTCTCTCTATATTCAGGATATTAATCCTTTATCAGATATATAATTTGCAAATATTTTCCCTTACTCTGTTTTCAGGTTGCTCTCTTACTCTGTTGATAGCATATTTTGATGCACAAAGCTCTTAATTTTCATGAAGTCCAGTTTGTCTATTTTTTCTTTTGTTGCCTGTGTCTTTGGTGTAATAGCAAGAAATCATTGCCAAGTCCAACGTCAGGAAGCTTTTGCCCTGTGGTTTCTTCTTCTTCTTTTTTTTTTTTTTTTCTACACGTTCAGAGAAACTTCTCTAGTAACAAACTATAGAAATGATCCCTGAAAGTATAGTCTTGCCCCGTGGTTTCTTCTAAGACTTTTACAGTCTTAGCTCTGATGTTTAGGTTTTGGCTCTATATTGAGTTAATTTTTGTATATGGTGTGAGGTCAGGGCCCAACTTCATTCTTTTGCCTGTGGAAGTCCAGTTTTCCCAGCACCGTTTGTTGAAAAGACTGTCCT
Source organism: Alouatta palliata (assembly GCA_004027835.1). Lineage (NCBI taxonomy): Eukaryota > Metazoa > Chordata > Mammalia > Primates > Atelidae > Alouatta > Alouatta palliata. The sequence goes on along the minus strand of PVKV010041181.1, from coordinate 663 downwards.
TTCCTCACTAATGGTCTTGGCATGCATGCTTGTGAAAATCACTTGATTATATATCGAAGGCTTATTTCTGAGTTCTGTTTTATTCCATCTGTCTTGATGCCAAAACCACACTGATTACTGGAGATTTGTAGTCAGTTTGGAATCTGAAAGTGCAAGTCCTCCAGTGTTTGGAGTACCTCCTTTCCAAGTTTGTTTTGTATATTCTAATTCTAAAGTTTGCATTGATCTCTTTGAACTAGTTATTTTATGTTCTGAGTCTGATCAGTCTAGTATCTGCTGTTTCTCTCATTTCTGTCTGTTCCTCTTGGTGGTATCTTGCTTCCTTGGGTGGCCAATTATCTTTGACTGTGTCCTGGATTGTGTATTTGAAAAATCATTTGCAGGAATAAATTGAAGCCTAAGGTGATGCCATCTTCCTCCAGAGAGGGTTTTTCTCTGCTTCTGTGTAGAAGGTAGGAGTGCTTCCTCTGTGTAGAATGCAGTGTGCTCCCTCTGTGTGGAAGGCAGGGTGCTCCCTCTGTGTGGGAGGCAGGGTGCTCCCTCTGTGTGGAAGGCAGGGGTGTTCCCTCTGTGTGGAAGGCAGGGGTGCTCCCTCTGTGTGGAAGGCAGGGTTGCTCCCTCTGTGGAAGGCAGGGGTGCTCCCTCTGTGTGGAAGGCAGGGGT
>PVKV010041180.1:0-11651 GCA_004027835.1 Alouatta palliata | reverse complement strand
AGGCCGTGGTGGAGGTGGAGGTCCAGGATGGGTCTCACCGGGCTGGTGGAAGTCATGGAGCTGGAGGTCCAGGATGGGTCTCACCGGGCCGTGGTGGAGGTGGAGGTCAAGGATGGATCTCACCAGGCTGGTGGAGGTCATGGAGCTGGAGGAAGTCATGGAGCTAGAGGTCCAGGATGGGTCTCAACGGGCCGAAGTCAAGGTGATGACCTCAGGGGAATCTGTTTCCTGCCTTTCCCAGCTTGAGAGGCCCCACTTGGCTGTTCTGGGCAGCTGCTTCACCCCACGGCCTGTCCTTGCTTACAGGGCTCCCAGAACAGAGCCTGGATCATCTTGAGGGCCCCGTGGTGTCCCTGTCACAGCAGAGGAAGATTTAGGGTGCACTGGAAGCCCAGAAGTCCAGAGAAGGGGCTGAGAGCCGTCGGCCGTCACGGGGCACCTGGGGGTCCCACGCACACTGCTGCAGATGTCAGAGCCTTGGAGTGTCGGGAAGGGCCTCACAGCTGTGGGAGGGGTCAGCAGTTAGCAGAGGACCCTGGGTGGTGGCAGGGAACAGCGACACGGGCCCCCTGTTCAGGCCCTCACTGCGGCCCCGAGTGGATTCCGAACAGACCAGGGTGTCAGAATCGATGCTTTGTAAAGTGGGTCTTGATGAGTATAGTCACATCAGTGTGACTTAATTGATGTTAAACATGCACCCTAATGCTTTTCTAAAATGTGTAATTGGGCCGGTGTGGTGGCTCATGCCTGTAGTCCCAGCACTTTGGGAGGCTGAGGCGGGCAGATGGCTTGAGCTCAGGAGGAGACCAGCCTGGTCAACATGGCGAAACCCCATCTCTACAAAAAGTACAAAATTAGCTGGGTGTGGTGGTGCACACCTGTAATCCCAGCCACTCAGGAGGCTGAGGAGGGAGGATCACCTCAACCGGAAAGGTGGAGGCTGCAGTGAGTGGAGATTGCGCCACGGCACTCCAGCCTGGGCCACAAAGGGAGGCTCTGTCTCCAAAAAATAAAACAAAACGTGCAATTGGAAGTATATCTTGAAATTGAAAACCAAACACTCTGAAGACAAGCTTGTGTGGCCTTTACCCCGCCCTGCCCCCCGCTGGGGACGACCTCCCAAGTCCTAGATCCCTTGCCTGTAAAATGGGGTGTAACAGCGCCCGCCTGGGCAGCTCTGTGGATGGCTGAGTTAAATGCATCTGGGGGAGGTATGCGTTTCCTGTGATTTAATATTTAACGAATGTTAAACCCGCGCTGTGCACAGCTCTTCCCCAGGGGCGGGAGTGCAGCCACGGTGTATATCTGGAGGGGTCACAGCTTTTTCCAGCTGGCAGCACGGGGTGTGGGATCCTCACCCAGCATGAGCATGGAGGCCGCACCCACAAGGCTGGCGTGACAGTGTCGGGTTTCCGCTCCCTCCAGAGGCCTCAGAGGAACATTCTTCCTGCCTCTTCCCGCTCCTGGTGACCCCAGCATCCCTGGCTGGTGGCTGAATCGCTCCCGTCTCTGCCTCTGTCCGTCCTCACGTGGCCCCTCTTCTGTGTGTGTCTTTGTGTCTTCTCTTCTCAAAATGATGCCACTCCTTGGATTTAGGGTCTACTTGGATAGGCTGGGAGGGCCCCATCTGAGGGCCAGGATGGGTGTGGGCTTGGGGCCTGCAGCGGCCCCTCCTTTCTCCCCACGGGCACCCGTGCATTCGAGCTGCAGGAGTGGTTGTGGCTCGGGGTTTGTGGAGGCGCTGTCATCCAGGGTCTCTGGCACGACGTCCCTCGGCTCTTCCCCCGGCCCTTGGGGTCCTCTCTCCTCAGGCTTTCCTGGGTTTCTCTGTTTCTCAAAATTCCAGCGCCTTCACTTTCCCTTGGAGCTGAAATCCACACTGAATTTGCATTTCCAGGCTGGCAGCCACCAGGGATGCTGAGCCGCTTCTGAGCATTTCTAGGTGGTTCTGGCTTTTGCTGTGCTCCCCACATTCTGGATGGGGACACACAGGACCTCAGAGTGATTTCATGGCAAAGCCATACTCTCCACGTGGCCGTGGCCTGCACAGGCCGGGCAGCAGCAGGTGCAGGCCCAGCCACCACCCCCCATGCCCTGACTCAAGGCCTGCGTGTGCCACGTGTGTCTGAGTCGTCCTGTGGGAGCTCCTCTCAGGCCCTGCATGCCGCCGTCCCTGTCCTTGGAGCTGCAGCCACGCAGTCACTGGGCCACACCGCCCGCAGGGTGGCAGCCTTGAGGGAACAGGGCTCGTTGCCTCCTGGCCCGGCACTTGGCTAACCGTGGGCGAATGGAGGTTGGGTGCCCCTCCAGGGCGGTTCCCAGGGTGGTCTGGTGTCCCAGGGTGGTTGGGGCAGCAAGGCTGAGAGGACCCCGTGTGCCCTGCCCTCCCTGATAATGGTTGGGGTCTCCAGCACCTTCCTGTGATGACACACCCCGCACACCCCCACTTCGGAACGATGACAGACACGGTTATAACGCTGGCTGCTGAACCACAGCTTTGGATAAATGTGCCTCTGAACACCTCCATCAAGCCTCTAAGTGGCTTATGTCTGTTTGGTCTGGAAGCCTGACATTTAATGTCAGTGTGCTCTCCAGGGAATACACCTCTTTCTCCGGATAGCCTATCCCCACTCCGCTTCCTTCTAGCCTTCTAACCTCATTACATCCTTCACATCAGCGCTACTTTCCATTCTAAACAAAATTAAACCCAGACCGGCCCCAGGTTCTCAAAGTCTAATTTCACCCCAAACCAGGATGCAGGGCTGTGGAGCGGGGCTCAGGGCTGGTTCTTTGGCCCCATTTATTCAGGCCAGGATCTCAGCCTCCTCGACGAGTATGATCAGTGCTGAAGGTGGCCTCAGAAGCGAGGTTGGAGCCTCGTTTGTGGGAGGAAGATGGCTTCTCCTGTGGTTCTAGTGGTGAGGGCCCAAGAGAGGAGGCGGCTGTGTGGACTGTGGCTGTGGCCCAGTCACAGCTGGCCACTTGCTGCCCCTCAGTTCCTTCTTCCTGCTCCCCAGTTCCCAGCCACTGGGGTCTCCAGTAAGTGGGGAGAGTGGGCACAGCTTGGCAGGACCCTGGCCTGCTGAGTGCCCACTTCCTGTGCCCACCTGCCCCGCACTCTTACCCGGAAAAGGAGGTGATGAGAGTACAGCCTCTCAGGGGGCTGAAGATGCATGGGCCAAGCTTGTGCAGGGTCCCCAGAGCAGGGCCTGAGGGAGGGGATGGGGGTGGCATCCTCCCCAGGGCCAGGCACGCAGGAAGGGCTGAGTTCGGGTTGTGCCTGGCTCTGTCTTCTCTCCTCCCTGCCCCCTGCCCATTCCCTCTCTGTGGGCCTTGCCATCTGGACCCCCAGTGGACAGAAATGACCTCGGCGTGGGGCCCCTCCACGGCCTCTGTCCTCACAGCCCCTCCTGGCTGGGTTTGCCAGGCCTGCGCCCCTGACCCTGACATCTCCCTGAGGGCTCCACACGTCAAAGGAGCGGCCCCGTCCCCATCTCAGGAGCAGCCCGCCACCTTCCTGGAGGAGGTGTCCCTGCTGAGCCAAGAGCCCCACAGCCAGCCCGCCGGTTCAGTCTGGCTCAGCCGCAGACCCGCCACACCAACAGCACGTCTGTCTCCTCGTCAGTGAGACGAGTGCCGGCATGGCTCAGCCGCAGGCCCGCCACACCAACAGCACCTCTGTCTCCTTGTCAGTGAGACGAGTGCCGGCATGGCTCAGCCGCAGACCCACCACACCAACAGCACGTGTGTCTCCTCGTCAGTGAGACGGGTGCTGGCATGTCCGAGCCCTCAGGGTGCTGTGGCGGCGGCATGCAGTGAGCCTGGAGGTGCCTGTGTGGAGACAAGTGGCTGCGTTTTCGTGGCAGGAAATAGCAGCACTTTGCAGGTGACTTGCTGCTAAAGGGAGTATGTGTATTTGGTAAATCATTCAAATTGAACGGGAGACCTTGGACTTCTGGCGTAGGCTGACCTTGGCGATTCCTTCTGTACCACTGGAGACGTCCTGCGCCTGTCAGCACCTTTGGGAGCAGAAGATGCTGGTCCAGCTTGCAGAGGGCTCTACCCTGCCCAGTCTTGGAGCCACTCCTGGGGTTTGAATGGCCGCAGGCTCCACACTGAGTAGACCTGGCCAGTTACGGGCCCTGCCCAGCCAGGCCTTTCAAGTCCAGAAACAGAAACGTGGCCCCAGCCCCCACCTCAGTCCTGAAATGCGTTGGAGTTGTCTTGCCCTGGCCTCCCCATGTGTCCCTAGCCACACAGCAGCCTAGAGGGAGCGGTCCTGAAACACCTCCTCACTGCCAGATCCAGGGCTGTGCCCTCCCTCCCTTCTCATGGCGTTTTCTTCCCAGTACCGTCGAGATCTGAGTTTTGCTGCTGGTGTCCTGGTTTTCTGTCTGGGCTGGGAGGGAAGGTCCCACCTGGGTGACTGGGTCGGCAAGTCACCATAAGCAGGCTTTGTGTGAAGCTGTGGTTGGGCCTGGATCCGAATTCAAGCGCCCCACCCTGAGGGAGAGCCATGCGCTTCCTGCACCTCCCGGCCACCTGCCTGTAATATCATGGTAGCATCGGGGTGGTGGTCTTGGGGGTCACACCACACAGCTGTTTGCAGCTACAGCAGAGTCAGAGCTGACTCCAACTTTGCACCCGTTTCACAGAGGGAGAAACCGAGGCCCAGGGAGGATCAGGCTTGCAGCAGCTGGGCGGGGGGTGGGGGCGCCCCCTCCCGTCAAGTCCTGCTCTCCACAGTGGCAGTGAGGTCGCTCTTTTTTGGAGACGGGGTCTTGCTCTGTCAGCCAGGCTAGAGTGCAGTGGCGCCATCTCGGCTCACTGCAGTCTCCACCTCCCAGGCTCAATTGATCCTCCCACCACAGTCTCCCGAGTAGCTGGGGCCACAGGCGGCACCACCACCTGCGGCTAATTTTTTCTAATTTGTAGAGACCGGGTCTCCCTATGTTGGCCAGGCTGGTCTGGAACTCCTGGGCTCAAGTGATCTACCCACCTTGGCCTCCCAAAGTGCTGGGATTACAGGCGCCGGCCACCGCGCCCCGCCGTTGCACTCTCTGACTCAGTTTCCCCTTCTGGGAGTGGGGCGGCAGCTGTCCGTCACTTGTGGCTGTGAGGCTCCGAGGAGCGGCCCCCACAAAGCGCTCAGTGCAGCCGGCGCTGCGCGCCCTGCCCGGGTGGCCGCCATCGGTGACCGCGCGCTCGGACCCGGACCAGCGGCGGGGCGGGCGGATCCGCGCCTCGGGGCTGGATTAGTCGGGCCTGCCCGCGCCCCGCCCCCGCCCCCGCCCGCCGCGCTCCCGCCGCCTGCGCGCCCAGCTCCGCGCCCGCCGCCGCCGCTTCGGGGCTCACGCCGAGCCCGACGGCAACCGGGGCCCAAACGCACCCAGCGCCGCCCAGAGCGCGCAGAGCCGGCGCGGCGGGCATGCGCGTCCTCGGCCGGAGCGCCTGCTGAGCAGGGCGCGCGGGAAGAGGGGTCTCCGGGACGGGCAAGGGCCAGCGCTCCACGCCCGCGTCCATGCAGCCCGGCTCCGGCCCCAGGACGGGGGGCGATCGCCTGCGGGGCGCGCCGGACCTGGGACGCTGGCGAGGTGAGTGTGCACTGCGGGCTCCGGAAAGGGAATCGGGACTTTAGGGGACACGGGGCGGGCAAGAAACCGCCCCCCAGAAGCGCGGGACGCCTCAGAGGCCCGGGGCCCTCTGCCCAAGCCGTCCCTCCTAGAGCCGAGCGCGGAGACAGCGTTCTCCCGGGGGCGCACGTGGCGGCGGGCGGGCGGGAGCGCGGCGCGGCCGAGGGTCCCGGGCCCGAGTCGGGGCACCCGGGGCCGAGCGTCGTGGGGGCGCGCGCCTTTGTGTGCGCCTGGGTGCGAAATAGCCGCCCCAGGCTCCTGGTGCCGCGCTCACCTGCCAGGAGTTGGAGTTCTTTGTCTAGGGCGGGGCGCGGCTGGCCCAGGCTGCGCCGCGTGTCTGGCTGGGGCTGCACGCGGGTCGGGTCCTTGCAGACAAAGCGCTCCCTGACCTCCGCCCGCGGCCGGGATTGTTCTCCTCGCGGGTCTGACGCTCGCTCCTCCGCAGGGACCCTGAGCCTGTGGCCCGGGTCTTCCCACCCACGCGGGCTCAGCGCCGGGATAGGCGGCGGATGCGGCTGCTCGCGCTGGGGTCACGCCCCTGAGGCCGTGGCTGGGAAGGTAACGCGGGTCTGGTGCCCCTGGGGCTGCCACCCCTTTCAGGTCAGCCGGACGGCCCAGCAGCCCTGTCCTAGAAGGGCAAGAGCGGGGGGACCGCGTGGGGGGACGAGCTCCAGAAGGTGCAGCCCGTGTGTTTGGTCTAGGAAGGGGCTGGAGCCTGGGCCAGGCCCCCAGAGACCCCCGGGTCTTTTCCACCCAAGCCTTCCCGGATGGGCGTAGTTGCACTTGGCCAAGTGTCCGAATTCTCACTGTGAGGTGGAGGCCAGCTGCGCTCTGGGGCATCTGCTAGGGCCGAGGGCCCCTCGGTCACCCATCTGCAACTTCCCTGAGCAAAGTTGTCTGCTAAGGGTAGGACCCACTGTGGCATGACCAGAGTGGGTGCTGCATGGACCCCGTGAGCAAGACGTCCCTGCAGCCCCTTTGGCTTTGCTGGTATCTGGGGCGCCCCCTTGTGGCCCTGGGTGCCTGTGCTCGAGCCCGGGCAGTGGAGCGGAACCCACCACTGTAGTGGCGGTGAGGGCAGCGAGGTCCCAGACAGGGCAGGGCGCAGCCCAGGCTACCCTTCCTCGAAAGAGCCCTCCAGCCTGTGGTTACCCCAGAGGCGTGGGCCGGCTTTGGGGGCTGTGCTTTGGGGTCTGCCCTTTGGGTTGGCTGTCAAATTATGGGCCGGGCTGCCTTCTCTTCCCTCTGCCCATCTGGGAAGCCTCAGCACCAGCCTGCTTCCTGGCCCCTGGAGGGTCCTGGCAGCATGGTGGAGCCTGCTCCCCGAACCGCAGAGGGGGCAGCTAACAGGTGGGCCACCTGGTGAAGAGGCCACTCACACCCGGGACGCCAGCCGAGAAGAAGGCCCGCGTGGGTGCTATAGCCGGGGCAGCCCCTTAGATGAGGGTCCGGAAGGCCTCCCAGGAGGATGGCGCAGGCCCAGGTGAGGGGGATGGCGGGCTGAGGAGCCCTGGATGGAAGCGGGGACCTTGGGGCTGAGGCCAGCATGATGGCACGCTGGGGTGGCACGGTGGCTTGTGTGCCTTGGTGTCAGAGATGCTCCCGCCGATCTGCACAATTGTTTGTGAGAGCTAAAGCCAGCCCCAGTCATGGGGACACAGCCCGGACCCCAGGCCCAGCGTTCCATAACCCCAGGCAGGGTGACGATAACGGGGGTCCTGAAGGCCTGGAGGTTCTGGGCGGGTGCTGGCAGACAGGATGGAGGGCGGCAGTTGCTTTGGGGGCTGTGGTAGGCTGGGCCCCTCAGTGCCTGGTTCATATCGTGCGTCATCACCGTCCTCACTGTGTGAGGGGCCCAGATTTGGGGGCCTGGCTCCAGGGAGTGCTTGGTGCTGGCACTGCCAGGAGGTAGGCACAGCCAAGGAGGTGCTGAGCCCCTTCTGGGGAGCATCAATGCCCCCTGCAAACCCAAAGGCTGGGCTGGACTCCTCCCCGCCCACCCGCGTGGGCCCCTTCACTGTTCCTGTTTCTCTTGGAGTCCTTCCTGTTTCTGACAGTGGGATGGTCGCTGAGATGATCGCTGCGAGGCCTGGGTTAGGGTTAGGGTTAGAACGGGGCAGGGAGGTGGAGGCTGACTCCAGGGAGGCCACACTTCTGGGGGATTATATTGAGGCGAGCAGAGGGGAGAAAGCCACACGTCCCAACCTCCCAGACCCCCGGCTTCCCAGGGTTGAGGGGTTCCTGTCCTCCTTTCTTTGTAACAAGCCAGGATTCCAGGGGTGGCAGCTGCAAGGCTGGGGGAGGGAGAGGGTCCTGGGGGGCCCTGGGCTGGGAGGGGGCTGGAGGGTCACTGCATGGGGCGCTGGGGTGCCAGTTTCCCAGCTTCCGTGCGACCTGGCCCCTGCATGGCTTAGCTGGGTCTCAGCAGAAGCAGGTCCTGCCTCGCTCCCGGGAGGCTAGTGGCTAGTGAGTTGGTGTTTCACCCAGCAGGAGGATGGGCTGCAGGACCCCCACCCCCGCCGTCCTTCAGCAGGTGGACGGACCCTTCACTCACCCCAGGAACTGCATGGGGTGTGCAGGCGGCACGGAGTCAGTGCGGGGAGCTCAGCATCCCTCGGACCAGCTGCACTGCAGCCCTTCACAGAACACGTGGGCCAAACCGCTGCCCTCCCAAGGCCCAGCTTCCTCCCGTGCAGGCACTTTTGGGCACCTGTGGGCGTGGCAGGGCCTCCTGGGCTCTTGCCATCTTACAGGTGTGGAGCCCCCGGTCTTCTCTGTGGTGGAATCCGCACCCTATCTTCTGTGGTATGGTGATGGTTTTTCAGTTTGATGTCTGCGATCTGTCTGGAATTGTTTGAGACAGGAAATGAAACAGGAGCCTGCTCTGAAGGGCCTGCCCCACGCCTGGCCCCACAGCCTGCCCCACATCTGGGGCTCCTTACTCTGCTCTGTGGATCTCCCTCTGTCCACGCACAGTGGGGGCTCTGGGCCCCTCATTCCGCTCTGTGGATCCCCGTCCATCCCCGCACAGTGGGGGCTCTGGGCCCCTCATTCTGCTCTGTGGATCTCCCTCTGTCCCCGCACAGTGGGGGCTCTGGGCCCCTCATTCCGCTCTGAGGATCTCCCTCTGTCCCCGCACAGTGAGGGCTCTGGGCCCCTCATTCCACTCTGTGGATCTCCCTCTGTCCCCGCACAGTGAGGGCTCTGGGCCCCTCATTCCGCTCTGAGGATCTCCCTCTGTCCCCGCACAGTGAGGGCTCTGGGCCCCTCATTCCACTCTGTGGATCTCCCTCTGTCCCCGCACAGTGAGGGCTCTGGGCCCCTCATTCCACTCTGTGGATCTCCCTCTGTCCCCACACAGTGAGGGCTCTGGGCCCCCGCTCTATGGATCCCTGTCTGTGCCTGCACAGTGGAGGCTCTGGGCCCCTCATTCCGCTCTGTGGATCTGCCTCTGTCCCCGCACAGTGGGGGCTTTGGGCCCCTCATTCCGATCTTCGGATCTCCCTCCCTCTGTCCCGGCATCAGTGTCACGGCTTTTCATTGGTTTCCAGTGCTGTCATTTACTTGCGGTAAAATGCATCTATTTTAAGTGTGCAGTTTGCTTTTTGACACATAACTGTGACTGCACACCCACTACTGTTACCCCTGAACCCCCAAGCTCCTGTCCTCCGCCCCTAGCACCCCTCCGGCTGCTGTGGCTGGGGCTGCGCTCATGGTCACTTGGGTGCGTGCTCTTTGTGGTGTGGTGTTTGTGAGCCTCGAGGAGCGTGTGCCGACAGCTTCTCCTGTGTGTGTGGGGCTGAGGTGGGCACTGCCTAGTCACATGCTAACCATTGATCCGTCTGCCAGTTGCTGGCACAGGTATCCCCGCTCTCGGGGCAGCTGGGCCTGGCTTCACCCCAGCCCCACCCCAGGTCCCAGTGGACCCTGAGCCACCTCGTTTCCACCCTGGACAGCATGCAGCTCCCTTGGCTGGGCTATGTGGGATTCAGGGGAAGCAGCCCCCACAGAGGACCTAGTAAGGTGTGTGTTCCAGACACCTGCTTGCGATTTTGATTGGGGTGATAGGAAACCTTTGCTGTGGCATAGGGACAGCAGGCCTCTTCCCAGCACCAAATATCCAGGCTGGCTCATGCCCTGCAGGGCCTCTGCCTTCGCCCTCCCAGGTTTCAGCAGGTTAGAGAGCTGTGAGTCTTGCCTGCTTTTCAGCAGCCAACTTCCTAAGTCCCTTTTTACTGTTTTAACCCTAAGAGTCACAGACTGGGGGACAGACAAGCACAGGGCCCACGTCTCCCAGATACCCAGACTCTGAGTCAGATGTTCCCACGTCCTGGCCACTCACAGCCATGCTCCCTTGGGGCAAGCCTGGCCCATTCCTCCCTGGTCACAGCAAAGCTGTTTATTATCTTTGCCACTGTTATATTTCAGTTACCTAAATATCACCAGAATTCAGTCTCCTTTGTTAAGAACTTAAAATATCAGAGTTTAAGCCAAGTCTTCTGTGTCCCCCACCCTCGCCATCCCCAGAGGGGACTGCCATCTCCCGGTGGACACGTGACGTCCAACCCCTTCAAAGTTTGAACCAACATAGGCGCCGACACACGCACACCTACGTAAGCACACACGTGATACTCGTGTACGTAAACGCCCATGCACACACAGCAACCCATGTACACACACCTGAGTGCATGTGCTGACGTACACACACGTGAGAGTGCACACACCGACGTACCCGTACCCGAGTGCACGCACCCACATACCCGAGTGCGCCCCCAAACACAGGCACGTATGTCCAGATGCCACCTGAGACCCCTGCTTCCTCCACGCAGTGCCTCCGTCTCTCAGGGTACATGCTGCAGTGTGGGAAAGTTCAAAAGCCGTGCCTTGAGAGCAGCCAATCACAGATGGTCCCTGCTGCCCCACAGCTCATGGGGAAGTTCAGAAAGGACAGCTCTGTAGAGATAGAAAGGGGTTTGTGGTTTCCCGGGGTTGGGGGTGATGAAAATGTTCTCTAATTGATCGTGATGACAGCTGCATCGCTGTGAATCTGCTAAACACCCGTGAGTTGTGTTAAATGGGCGAGTTGTATGGTACGTGAATTATATCTCAAGTCTGAGTCCGTGGCGGTTGCTCTGGCCCAGTACCCACCCCAGACAGTGCCTCGTCCACAGCAGACATTCACAGCTCGTGGTGCTAGAGGCCACAGGTCCAGGGTCGGGGCATGGCACATTCTCTGGTGAGGACTTCCTGGTTCACATGGTGGAAAGGGCGAGGCAGCTCTCTGGAGACTTTATAAGGCACTGATCCTGCTCACGTGGCTCCACACCCAAGACCTCATGACCTCATCACCCTTCACCTCCTGATGCTGTCACCTGGGGGGTTAAGGACTTCAACATGTGAACTCCAGGCAGACAGAAATGTTCAGTGCACAGCTCAATGAAGCTGTTCAACAAAAACAAAAAGAAGGAACTGGGAGGAAAATATCTGTTTAAGGTCGTTCTTAAGCTTATTCCTGTAAACTGCTGTGAAGTCCTTCAGAGCATGGGCCCCTCCATCCGCCCCTCCCCATCGGTGGCCACAGGCCACGTTCTCACCCCGGCCACCTGCATGTGGCCGGTGCCCATTCACACCCCCGCGAGTGCTGAGTGAGTTTCTCTGGAAGACACGGAGGACTGGGGCTGTGCAGCTGATGTGATCAGCCCCTCCGAGGGCGCCCCACGCTGCCCGGACACTCAGCCCCCCCGAGGGCGCCCCACGCTGCCCGGACGCTCAGCCCCCCCGAGGGCGCCCCACGCTGCCCGGACACTCAGCCCCCCCGAGGGCGCCCCACGCTGCCCGGACGCTCAGCCCCCCCGAGGGCGCCCCACGCTGCCCGGACGCTCAGCCCCCCCAGGGCGCCCCACGCTGCCCGGACGCTCAGCCCCCCCGAGGGTGCCCCACGCTGCCCGGACGCTCAGCCCCCCCGAGGGCGCCCCACGCTGCCCGGACGCTCAGCACCCCCGAGGGCGCCCCACGCTG